>VYZP01005632.1:976-23536 GCA_013400635.1 Hypocryptadius cinnamomeus
ATCAATTATACCTTAACAGCACCCTAGACCAGCTCTCCTCAGAGAGCTACCCAGCTATACCCAGCTATCTTCAAACCATGCTAGTACATTAATGTAGGTTTGATGCTAGCATGATCATTAAAAGAGAAATAAAACAGGTAAAATCTTGATCTAGCCTGAACACTCTACAGTTTTGAGCTTCTTTTGAAGCAAAATCTTATGTAAAAGAAACCTTACAAATAATTACTTAAATCCTCTAAATCACAGTCTTTAAATACAGAATCCACAACATAACCATTTTTCTAACTTTTTTAATGCGGTCACAAAGTCTTTCTGACACAACAAAGAAATCTACAACCAGGTGAAAAATAGCTGTAAGAAATTAAGTTCAGGGCAAACATAAATGATGCTAATCAAACACACCAAAACTGTTAGTTTCACCAGCTCACCTTAGGCAGTACATGCTCTAAACTGGTCAGAGGTGAAAAATCCTACACTGGACTGGACTAACTCAGGGTCTGAATAACCCTCCCAGCAGCTGTTGCTCAAACCTGGCTTCCTTATCATTTAGGAAATCCGAAAGGCATCACTCAATCCTCTTGGAGCAGCTCTGACCACAATTATCTCCAGGCCTGTCACTTTCAAGTCACTGAAAATAGCTGTCTAACCAAGAAACTCAACATCTTACAGCCAACAGGCAAGTTATTCCTGTGTTCTTTTAGCAGTGCACTGACATTTTTCCTCAGCAAAAGACACGGGAAGATTTGTTCTCAAACCTGAACAGCAGCACACTTTACCCAGGACTCTGTAGAGGAAAACAGAGCATGTACATTATATACCTTACACATATGATACTTCTGTCAAGTGACCCCACTATACTAATTGCTTTTTAAAATAAAGTCAGGTTTCATATTTTTACTAAATGCNGTTAGCAGCCTAACTGCTTGCTTGTTTCTCTTTCTTTCTCACATCTTTGTTTTTCAAATATCATCTCCCCAGCAAATTATAAGAGCTGGACAAGAGTTCAGCTTCAGCACCAGAATAGAAGACCCAAAGCAGGAGTCAACATGGTTTACTAAAACACTAATACAATATTGGTGAGCACCATCTCAAGGAAAAGTAGATTTATTACTGTCCTCCCCTCCACTTCACTGTGTAAATAAAACCTTTCCCTCACAGAAAAAAAATTCCTCCAGAAATTATCAAGTACATCATTCTACACATACAACAACAGAGAATTGCCACAATTTTCAAATACAGCAACATGCAATCAAAATTATGTAAATATGATGTAAATGACATAGTATTAATGTTTCTATAAACTATATTGTGGCAATATATACTCTTGCAGTGCAAGTAGATGATGAATGAAAAACAAAGATGTGAGAAAGAAAGAGAAACAAGCAAGCAGTTAGGCTGCTAACTAACAAGCTACACCAGGTATTTTCAGAAATGGCCCTTAATAAGGTAAGATTTAAAGAAAGAGGAAGCCACCACTGACTTTCAGAGCATTGTGGTAGTCTACAAAAGTGAAAAGAAATAATCCAAAGCAAGAAACTCCTCCAGGATGCCACATACATCTGGGACCCACCTGACTATGTAAAGAATAGCAACATGTAGTGGTGGCTTTTAAACGTGTATTTTTCAAGTAGTGACAATCCAGAATAGCAAAGTTTACTTTTCAGATGTTCCAACCCTAAATGATGTTTAAAAGTTGACTGTTACTTTAGACTTATCATCCCTGGCAAAGCAGCTCTCAGTTACTGAAGTTTTTCTGCCTTGACAGGGGAATTCCATTTCTAGGATTCACACAGAGAAAATGTTTCAGTAAAAATCGTGGCTATTCTAAGCCAGGAAAATGTCCCACGGATTGCTAAACTACCATCGTTCAGGCAAGTTCCCTGTAATTAAGGTATCAATTATAATTTCACAGGCATGTTTTATTTTATAAATAAACTCTGTTTCCACAATTTGAGCTGTGGGAAAGAATGTCTGCGTCAGTGCACCAACCCTTGCAGCACGGCAAGTTTTGAACAGAATACCAGCTCTAAATGTTATAATACGGTTTCTAGCATGGAAAAAATAGGAGGAAGACTTCCCTCTCACCCCCAAATTCCCACAAGCCTTCTGAATTTTTTTATTCCTGTCATGGCACCTCCGTGACATCTGCTCTTTGCTGCTCTAGAGCCAAATACCACAAATTTAACTCAATCTGCTGCTAAACACACCAAAAGTAAAAACTGCAGCCTGCACTAAATGGAGAGAAAAGGACATTTAAGTGGGAATGAGAAAAAGCCGATTCTGCAGTCTTTTCCTGTTGAACATTGCTTCTGATGCTTTTATCACAGAGTTTTATATTTGAGTTTGATAGAGACTGAAAGCAAACAGTTTCTAGGACTTGAACCATGCCAAGAGAAAAGACTGGCAAAGGGACAAGCATGCTCATTTAATTAAGATACCCCCACTGCTATTTTTATGACTTTTTACATACTTGCTGGGAGTTGGCAGGCTGACACAGAAGGCCAGCGTTAGCTCATTTCATCCTCCCAAAATATTCCATCCTTTAGGTACAGAACAAACTTGTGTACTGACTCAAATTAAATTACTGCAGGAACACCAACTTAATGCACGAGCCCAGGCAATAGAAAAATCAAAGCTGAACAGAACAGTGTCTCACGAGTAGCAAGTCACAAAAACAACTGGCCTATGTAAATTCTTTCCAATTTCATGAGGACCCTGATGTTAATCCCCAAAACCTCTTCTCCAATATCCACATCTACAAGAGAAACAAAGTAAATCAGTGCATCCTACCAAGGGAACTAGACATATTACCTAGTGGGTATCTCACCTAGATATAACCCAATACAGGGAAAGAGAACAAATTAGTGAGATGCTGTAACTCTTTCTCCCATAAACAAACTAGGGATAGACTTAATTCCTTTACTCACACCATCAACACATGGTTTTTAGATGAGCTTTATTAAAAATCATAATGAAAAAAAAAATTTGCAAGTGACAAAAAGATGAGAGATTATATCCTTTCAGGAGAAAGTGTAACCTGAGCCTGTGTAAATATCCTTGCACTCTAACTTATCCAATTTCTATTAGAATTTTTCTAAATTAAAATCATCCCTAGACTGCAAAGCTCAGTCTTACCAGTTTATTAAGAAATAGATCCTCTCCAGTTTCCTTTCTCACTCTGTCACCCTAATTTCACAGAATGTCCCCGTACTCTTATAGCAAGAACCAACAAAACAAAAGCTTCAAACAATTCATCTTTCTGTGTACTTGTGTTATACTTCTCCATATTCACTGTCTTTCAAAGGCTACACAATCTCTTTTTTTGTCCAATTTCTCTTCATAAAAGCAAATTTCCATCCCCACAGATTCCTTTTTTAGACTCTTCCCTGATTCCCTTCTCTACATCCTTTTTAGAGGCATCCAGCACCACATCCACTGTGATGGCATGCTGTATGACAGTCAGATACTGATTTTTACCATATCATTTTATACTCCATCACACTTTGTTTAGTTTGATTGCAAGTATGAACACAATCAGAAGTGTATCAGAAGTAAAGAGAAGAAATGAGATTTTTAACACACAGTCCCCTACTTTGAGTATGTGCCATTACTAACATGCCAATACATCATTTGGGGCCAGGTAGTCTTTGCTTTTTTGTCCTTCAGCATAATTTCTTCTTTGTATCTCACCCATTACAGACTGCAAATCTTTGTCATTTGCCTATCACGGTACCCTCCCAGAAAAAAAATCACTGGTTTACAGGAGAACACAAACACACAATAAGCAAAGGTAACTGCCCAGGACTGTTTGCTTTTAGGTCTTCAGTGAGAACCCAAGTGTACTTTGGCACAAAAAACAAGACAGTAAAAAATACAGCAGACCTGCCCTTTGAAAAACAAAGACTGTAACAAAAAAGATAATTCATACTATATGGAAGACAAGAATATTCTGCATCCTACTTATTCCACCTGAACTATGGAAAACATATAACATCTCTGAATTAATTTACTAAGTACCATAAAGTACAATAGATACTATATTGGCCCTTACAACTTACAATCCAGCCAAAACTACAAGAAGTTTCCAACAACACAGTGCATTACATTTATAATTTGAAAATTTGAAATCACAACAGCCTATCACTATTTTTCTCTGGAAGCTAAAAAAACCAAGAGAATCTATAAGACCTTTTTTTTCTCAATGATGAACAATATTGTAAAGTTTGCTTAATATTGCTGTTTAGGGAAAAACGTAATAGAGCGATTGACCTGACTCTCTGTTCTTAAACACTCTGCTAAAAGAACAAACTATTTGTGAAAATAACAAAAACCAGCTGAAGGCATTTGGGTGGTCTCCATTTGAGTCCTGTAATATAGAACAGTTCCTTTTTTCTAAATCCAATACTGATTTGTTTTCCTGCTTCAGTAAAGCCTCAAAATCTGTTGATGAAAAAGCTACACAACCTACTGAACATCCATATTATTTCACTGCCAGGCTGCTAACTTCCAAGTGCTTGATTCATCACACACAGAGTACTACACTTACATACACAACAGGACTATGCAGGTTTCTATAGACTGATCCTTTCTAATTCCCTAACAGTATTTTGAGGGGTTGTATAGTTTTATCTTTAGGACAGTGCACAGAATTAGCAGAGACCAGCATTGGGTAGTTCAGCTTTACTGCCCTGTTTCCTAAAAACATGGTCTATCTTAGTTCTTCACCAGCAGTTCTGTTTTGATTGAGCTGAAGAAGAGCAAAAACTGTCAGAACTTCATGTCTTGGTGCATGCAGCACTCTTTGAAAGGACAGTCTAATATAAATCTGAGATTACACACCCTCACAATCAGCAAATTGTAGTCTCCCTTAGGGAGACCAACCAGTCATGGCCAAAAAAATCCACATTAAGTTCTATATCATTTAGCAGAAGACTGAAGCATGCCCAAAACTATAAAAATCAGTAACATTTTTTGTAAAATCCCTATTTTCTAAAATTCATCCCAAATAACCACAAACATACATATAAGAGAAGTGGCAAAGAAGCAGAAGTATAACAGCAATGACATCAGTCTGAGCTGTAATTTGTCACCATACACCATTTCATAGTGCTGGCCCAAGAGAAAGATCCTTTGAAGAAGAGACACAGTCTCTTGCAATTGTCCTTAACAGCTGAATAATGCACCAAAAATTAAGACAATGCACCTTTAAGGGGTTTTTTGATTTGGTTTCTGCTTTGGGATCACATAAAAACATTAAATAATTCCTACAGACATTTCAGCATTCAGCTACTGGTAACAAAGGGCTTCATGAAAAAGACTGAGTATGGGAACACAGCTCTGACTGCTCTGCCACCCACACTTGAACAGCAAAAATATTCCCTGGAACTGTAACTTACAACCAAGCTAATATCCCAAACCAATTTCACTGACAGATCCTAGTAAATCTCCCAGGAGCTGTTTCTTTCCCTCACAACTCCTTTACCTATCAAACAAATTTTCCAAGCTGCTTTTCCATCTCATTAGCACCTGCTCCTCCTGGCAAATACCCAAGTGAGCCACAAGAACACTCCTGTCTCCCCAGTGACTTGCTGCCACAGAGGCTCTTCAGCAGGGCTGAGACAGCCCAGCTCTGAAGCTCACCACATGACCTCTTCCTGGCGTTAACCACGACACTTTTTCTAAACCAACAATCCTGGGTTTAGATTTTCTGAAAAACAATAAACTTCTAAGCCACAGAACGAAACATAATGCGCACACAGAAATTAACATCCTATAGCAGCCCCTAAAAGTAAAAGTCACACTTCAAAAAAATGTATGTTTATGATTCAATACGTCATAATTTTATTCTTTATATGATTCCATGAAAAAAAATCTCATTATTCTGCAAAAATAAAAGTTTAACCACAAATGAAGTGACCACAATGTATTACAATTCTGAAAGATGGACTGAGCTGTTGATTACATTCTTTCCTTTCCATTTGTGCAACAATTCAAGGTAAACTAACAGCTAAGTACTAAACTTCTTCTGGTATGAGGACATCAGCCAGCCTCCCTTCAAGCAAGGCTTTCAGTACTGCATAGCCTTCAAAAAGATGCAAAAAAGAACAGTTCACAGTTTAGGTAAGGAAAACATTCTTTCCTAAAATGGTAAAAGACTGAAGTGACAAAGCAAAGATAGTCTTTCCTTAATTGATGCCCTTTCACATCCTTGTGCAATACACAGTACAGTTCTACCACAGTGAGGTTTATGGTGTTTTGATTATGTTCTTGATATTAACTGGAAGAGTTATCAGATTACAACCTATTGCTACACAAACTATGCTTTCCTACAACATTCAATTACACTATAAATACCCATGAAATCAGTGCTTTAAAAAAAGTAATGCATGAATATTACCGACACTAGGTTTAATCAGCCTATTAGGGACAAACCAATACCAGCAAATATAGTACTATAATATAATTAGTCAAAGACACACTTAATTAGCAAATATCACACTTTGTGATATTTGAATAGGATGGTTTTGACCCAGTTGTTCTGTGGTTTCATGAGGTGACAAGACCAACAGCCACAGAGCAAATACAATAAAAAGACAACAGCATTCTCAGAATGCCATTTTAAGCTGGCAGTAAGAATCTCTTTATTACATCAGCACAAGAAAGAATGAAATTAAAAAAACAATCCACAACTTTTTACTTTTGAAATTTAAAAATTAAAAAAAAAAAATCAAAATAAAGATCTCTGTCATATAATTTAATGGTGTTTACATTGTGAAGAAGTCTGTAATTCATTTAACTTTGACAACAACATGCAAATACACTCCAGAAGAATGGGCTCAATTATTACTCAAGCAGCACTGTTTCTCTTATTTGCCAATGTTAGCCTTGTAAAAATGGTCATATTTTGGTCATATTTTAAATGGTCATATTCTAAATTTCTAAATATGGTCATACTTTAAATTTGTTTTTAAAAAATCTTTTTAAGTAAAACGTGTTCTGGATCTCTGTAAGTGAATAAAAATGCCAACATAAAGCATTAAGTCTTAGCAAACAAGGCCCATGTCTTGTCTTGACTGCAAATAAGGATGAGCATCAAAACATACTTTCCTGCTGCTGAACCACTAACATCTTTAATGGAAATTATGAAAACAATTAGTTTCACTGGAGTACAAACCCAATGGAGTACACCCTCAATGACCTTAAAGAATTTTAAATGGGCAAATAAACAGCAATTCAAACACTGTAACTGTCTTTGTGTTTAGATGGACACAGAATCAAAATCAAAATCTAAAACACTCTACAAAGATATTAACTGTAATCTTTCAACATACCCACCTTATTCCTCCTGCTGCCGCTATGACCAATGAAACATTTCATCCATCTTAATTCCTATTTCAAGGAAATAGAAAACAAACAAACAAAACCAGAAAGTTCCAATATCTCAGGAAATATATTTAGCAAAGGACAGAAAATCGTATTTAAATCGTATTTAACAGAAGAGATAAACATTTTACATTAACAGAACTTTAGAGCGGAGATTACAATAATACATATCTGAATAATTATTGCTAAAATAACTGATGAAAGTTAATACATTTCTGATTTTTCCATGCACTTTTAAAACTCTGAAGTTTCTCTAATTGCAACTCCAGCAATATTTCCAGTCAGCTTCCAATCCAAGTTCTACATTCAACACTTGGCTATTTCACTTTGACCTGACACCATCTACCTCCTTAGGTGCAAATAAATACATAAAACCATCACCAGTTTCATACAGACATTTAAAACATTAAACCACTTCTATAAATGTTTTACCTGTGCACATAAAAATGCTTGAAACAGTCCAAGCCACTGATGAAGAACACTCCTCCCGCCCAGCACAACATAATCCTTGAACCTGTACATCAAAAACATATGTGTAACAATCACTACACATTTCTAAGGCTTCAGTGAGAAAGTCAGAAATATCTCATATATGCTCTCCCCATCATTTCTAGTTCTGATATTCTCACTCACAAATGAGATGCAGGAAACATAAGAAACTAGTATTTTCTTCATTAAATGCTATGAAAAACACTTCAATTACAACTTCAGCTACCCCATTTTTCTTTAACAGCCTGCCCAAAAGCTAAGAACATTTGCATAGTGCTGGTTTTCTTCTGATCCTCTAGTCATCATTACCCAAGAATATCTTTAGAATTAAATACTAAGAACATTAGAGTATTATAAAAAATATTTTAAATATATGACTTGTCATACACTTTATTTCTCCCTTTTCCTTTCTGTCTTTTGACAAACTCTAAGTTGGAAAAAATCCAATTCTTCTAGCTACTGAAGCAGAAAAAAAATATGCACTCATCCCTGATGTATTTTGCTTTACATAAAAGTAACTTTGAAAAAGATTAACTTAAACTATTACTAAAGATAACTAGCTACAATCAGGTTATTGAACAAACAAACAAACAAACAACAGCTCAGTATTTTGATTGCTGAATAGTTCTGTGGGGAAAAAAACTGCACATAAACTACTGTGATCCAAAGGAGCTGAGCATTTACCCTGTGCTATCCTCCTCTTTCCTTTTTATTAAGGAATAATAACATGAAAGACCACTTTTAATGGCATATTACAGGTTCCAATAAATTAGCACAAGAAAATTCAAGACTATAATTAGCTTAAGTATACAGCATTTAAGGGCTAGGCTGTTGACTGAGACTTTAATACACATTAAAAAGCTTTAACAAAAGTTATGTTGGAGAAGAAAGGAATTGAGCACAAGATGTACCACATCAATTTTAATTGAGGTATAGAACTAGGTAAATCTTTAACAGAGCATGACTTTGGGGCAAAATAAATTGAAACAAACCAATCTTTCATATTGTTTCAAATCTGCCATGCTGCAGACATTTGCACAGTCTTTTGAAAACTCTTTTATGGGGTTTTAAAATGCCTCCCTCCTTGCATTATCTATGCCAGACACATCTGATCACTTGGAACCTGGGATATGTTCCTGATGTCATTATTAAAAGTTCCAATGGATTCATAAGCCGACAGGCCTCAGGAAGTTACACATGAACACTACACCCATTTAGTGCATCCATTTCTGCAGCCACAGGACAAAAAGCCTTTGGCCGCCAGTTCCTTTCACAGCATAAGGAGCCCGAGAAGACTGCGCATCGTATTTGTACTTTTATGGAAGCAGCAGCAAGGTTATGAAACATCGCTGAGGCCTCGAGTCAGGAGCTGGGCGCACAGCTCTGACTCACGCTGGCAGGGACGGCGCAGGAGCCGAACGCCGCCACAGAAGCTGGAGGCACCCGCTGCCACCCCTCACAGAGGTCACCCTCCATAGCCACCACAGAAAAAAGCGTGAGCTGTACAAGCAACCATCGTGACTTGTAGGAACCGGTCATACGCGGCCTTTCTGCAGGTCTTTATTGTAACATCAGAACCGTCAATGGCAGTCACGCCCTCCCGCAGTCTCCGCACTCGCGGGGACTTCTACGGATACCCCGGGCCGGGCTGTGACACCCCCGGGCCGGGGCTCGGGGGGCCGCGCTGGCTCAGGGCTCACACGGCGCCCCCGGCCGAGCGCCGCAGGCCCCGCACCGNCCCGCCGTGCCCGGGTCCCGCCTCCGCGGCGCGGGGCCGCGGCGTCACCCCCGCGGGAAGGCGCAGGGGCGGGGCCGCCGGCGGGCGGGCGCTGTCAGACGGAATGGGGCGGTGGGGCCGGGGCTTGTTCTGCTCCGGGGACGTGGGGCTGCGGCCTCGGGCGGCGTTGTGCTGAGCGAGGCCTTCCCTCCCCGTCCCAGCCAGCCACTGGCGGGGGAAAGCTGCGCTCCCAGCCGGTCCCCGAAACTGATGGTTGTCAGGCAGTGGGATCGGGGTTTTGGGAGGCAAGTCAGTAAAAGGAATCTCTAAAAAGTACCGGGATTGTGCTGCAAAATAAGCGTATGGGACTTCAAAGCGCTGGGTCAGAGGGGGCGCAGATGGGTGAACATGAGCTGACTCGAAGGCCAGTGGCACCCAGGCCTGTATCAGCAATAGTGTGGCCAGCAAGATAAGGACAGTGATTGTGCTTCTGTACTTGGCAGTGGTGAGGCCATGTCTCAAGTACTGGGCTTGGTTTGGGGCCCTCATTTTAAAGCAAACATTGAGGTGCTGGAGTGTGTGCAAGGAAAGGCAGGGAAGCTGGTGAAACATCTGAAAGACAAGTCTGATGGAGGAGCAGCTGAGGGAGCTGGGGGTGTTTAGTCTGGAGAAAAGGAGGAACAGGGAGGACCTTACTGCTCTTCAGAGCTACCTAAAAGGAGGTTGGAGTGAGATGGGGGCCAGTCTCAAAAGTAACACGTGATGGGACAAAAGGAAATGGCCTCAAGGTTGTGACAGGGAAGGTTTAGTTTGGATATGAAGCAAATTATATTGAGGATCCTCACAGCCTCACACAGCATGTGCAGGTAATCAGGCTCAGCTAGCATGGGTTTATTAAAGGCAGATCCTGAGTGACTGACCTGCCCCTCTGTGATGGGGTGACCCACTTAGTGGATGAGGGAAAGGCTGTGGATATGTCTACCTGGACATCAGTAAAGCCTTTGACACGGTTTCTCACAGCATTCTGGAGAAACTACTGCTCATGGCTTGGACAGGTGTGTTCTTCATTGTGTAGAAAAAGTGTTGAGATGGCCAGGTCTAGAGAGAGTTGGTGAATGGAGCTACATCCAGCTGGTCACTGGTTACCAGTGGTGTTCCTCAGGGCTCAGTGTTGGGGTCAGGCACATGTAATACATTTATTCATGATCTGATTGAGGAGACCAAGAACACCCTCAGTCTGCATACACAATTTGAGCAGAAGTGTTGATCTACTGGAAAGTTGGAAGGCTCTGCAGAGGGATCTGGGCAGGCTGGATCCATGGGGTGAGGCCAGTGGTACAAGGTTCAAGAAAGCCAAATGCTTGGACCCTCTGCTTGGGTCACAACAACCCCTGCAGCGCTACAGGCTGGGGGGAGAGCGGCTGGAAAACTGCCTGGTGGGAGAGGACCTGGGGGACAGCAGCTGAACATGAGCCAGTGGGTGCCCAGGCAGGAGTCAGTCTCTTCTGCCCCCTTCAGGGGAGAGTTAGATTGGATATTGGTAAGAATTTCTTCTGAGGAAGGGTTGTCAAACACTGGAGCAGGCTGCCAGGGGCAGTGATGGAATCATCATCCCTGAAGGTATTTTAAAGATATTTAAAATGGTGTTTAAATGACATTGGGCTTAGGGACATGGTGTAGTGGTGGACTTCATAGTGCTGTGTTAACAGTTGGACTCAATGATCTTGAAGTCTTTTCCAATCTAAATGGTTGTATAATTCTATGGTTCTCTGAAAGGAGAAATGAAAGTGTGACAGAAATAGGATAATATGGGGTTTAAGAGAGGGTTGAAAGAAGTTATGTGGACAGGAGAGAGGTGGGAAGGCAGAGAAGAAAGAAAGGAAGTGTATAATGTGTAGGTGTGAAAAGAGAAGCAATGTTCAGAATTTTTAAAAAATAACCTCTTTTCTTGACCTTCTTGTAACCATCTCTTCTACCATGGAGATGTTACTTGAGGGGAAGAAAAGGACTTCTGTCTGCACCACTTCAAAGTTTATTGGGCATTGAGGCCACATCCTTTTCCAGTCTCATCCTGTGACGCAGGACTGTCTCCATCTTCATGAGCTCCTCTTGCATGTGCTCTGCCAAGACACCCCCGTCTCCCATGAGCCTGCACTCAGCACAGCTTTCTGCCATAGTCCTTTGCTGGAAGAAGCGGGGACAGGGATCCCCTAGCCACAGCTGGAACAAAGAGTCTGTGGAAAAGCATTGACACAGCTTCTGGGGAGTGGGAGTAAGGGAAAGGAGGAAGTGGTGTTAAGCTAAGAATTTAATTCTGATGGGTTTTGATATCATGTACTTAGCATCATGGTGCTGCTGTGATAGTAAGTCCAAAAGCACCAAAAGTGGAAAAAGAAATCAGTGTGGCAGAAGATAAAAGGAATGTGGAATGTCTTCCAAATATTCTTTCCATTTCTTTCCATGTACTTAAGGCTGAAATTTGAACTGTGTAGGTACAGACGGTATGCTAACAATTAGAAATAGATTTAAAATGCTTGTGCAGTTTTCTGAAAACCCGTTTCTGCAGCTCGCTGCAAAGTGACAACTGAGGAAGCAGATATCCTGAGTCCTGACACATTATTCTAGTGTAGCCAAACAATAAAAAGAAGTTAAAAGATTAGGCTCTTTTTGAACTCAGATTTCCTGAAATTAAATGTGAATTAGAATTAGTGATTCTGAACATAAGCACAGTTTTGTGAGTACAGTAAGTGCATCTTGACAAATGAAATTTGTGGTGATAAAACAGGTGGACTGGCTCAAAGTAATTTCAGAACATTAATGGTATGATACTTTCCTTCAGTCATGTGTTCCACTTGTAAGTTCTGTATCTAAAATAATTGTTCTGGTGCTTCAGAATACTTCCTTTAAAAGTCATTGACAATTTCAACAGGAACTGAAGTTTAAAAATAAACATACTTATTCTTCACCTTTATGTACCACTAAAGCTGAAGAGGTTTGCAGTTACAGAGCTTATTAAATACAGTGAATTTGAAGGTGAATCTTGCAAATGGGATTAAATAATTGTATTTCCTTTGGATTTATACAAGTACTAAGTGTTGCTTAAGCAAAAGTATTACTATATCCATTGTATGTACTGCCTTTCTGAACCACAGATGTGGCATAATGAGCATATCATGGTTCTTGGTATATTACATGCCACTTGGAGAAACACAAAATATACTTTCCAATGTGCACGTGTTTGTACCTTTACCAACTATTAGTTTTCATTTAAAAATAAAATAAAATGCCACAGTGGATTTATCTGTTGCTGGTGAAAAAGAAAAGAGATCTGATGACAATATAAACTTAAAGTATAGGCTATTTTCAGTATTCATAGAAAATATCAGTAATTTCTTTTAGAGAGTGTATTAATTTCCTCAAACCTTACTTCATGATATACTGTAGAAACTTAGTAGTAGTGATGATTAATGTCAATCTGGAATATCAAGTTTTAAAACAACACTGGGAAAAATAATTCATTGTGACTAGTTGAAGAAAATATTTTTTTGTGGTGTAGTACCTCAACATATGAGCTTATAATATTCAACAGTACTGTTTCCTGAATACTTTTCAGAAAAGTGTGTCAGTGATCTCAATCTTATTTTACAGAGAAAAAACTCTTTCTCTTTTTGGGAAGGAGTTTTTCTTAAAAGCGAGGTAATAGAATGAGTTCCTGCTTAGAATTGAAAGTGAGCAGACCTTAGTCACCAATAAACAATACCAGAGGAAAAAATGAAAGCTGTGATATTTGATGCAGATATTGCATTCTCTTTTTACAACCTACAGTTGACAAAGAGCTACTGTTTTAAAGATTACATTGGTAATGATTTAGAAGAGTGGTAGTGTATTATCAGATAAACGGAAGAGTATACCTACATGATTAAGAATTTTATGATGTACAGTATTAATGTGCACTACTTAGAATTCAGGGTAATAAAAAATCCATAGTTGCTATGCTCACATTAATTTTTTTTGTATTTATCAATGTGTTATATTTTCAGAATTAAATCAATAGAGGTGTTTGCACAGCAGTGCTTTTGCCATGTATCAGTGCAAGTGGAAATGCCAAAACATGGACGTAAAGAGGTGAACCACTGTGTTCTGTGGTACTGTGAACTGGATCCTTTATGGGGACAGCAGCAGCAACAAACAACTGTAATACTTCCCACCCTCCCGTAATCTGTGAAGTTTTAGAACATTAATTGTTACCTTACTGTCCTCTCTTGCACTTCAGTCTGCATGGAGGAATTTTACATCACCTGTAAAGAAAATCCTCCCACATGCAGTAAGGTATTACTGCATAGTACTAGTTTGCTTTAGACCAGGCAGAGAATCATTTAGGCTGATGTTGGTTTAGGCAGTTCAGTTTGTAGTACTTCAGAACGCTGTTATTTAAAGATTATGAAGGTACTTAAATCCACTGCACTAGAGCACAGACTCAAAGAAGTTGGGAAACTTGGACAATACCAAACACAAGCTTTGAAAAACCTCTTAGTACCAGACTTCTGCTTCCTACAGATTAGGCCTCCTGCTGACTATTTGTACTTTTTAAATGTAGAAGAGATTTAAGCTTTAATGTCTGCACCTCAGTTCACCTACCTTTGAAACAGCAGTGGTAATTCTGACTTAAATATTGTGATGATACATTAATAAATATGAGCAAAACTCTTTGAAGTTGAAAAATATAATGAGATTTAAGTACATTTCTTTTTGTCATGATTAACCTGTCAGACATTTAAGTGCTGAAACACTGCTTTTGGAATGAAAAAAAAGGAGAAATGCCAACTAAGATAATAAAGAAGCCAAGATCCAGATCAAATAAGCAGAACAAGCAACTAAAATAAATACAGGGAGAAAATCCAAGGCACAGAGCAGATCAAAATTTACAGCTCAGAAAAATGAGAAGTAAAAAGTCTGAAACAAATGCTACTGGAAATCAGAAGGATGCTTAATATGCACTAAAAAACACCTTTGCATAGTATTCAAAGTGAATGCATATTAAGACAATGTGTCAGAGAAGTCTGGGCAGCAGTTTAACTCCCACAGACTCAAACAGATCAATGGTGCCCTATAAGTTCTTGTTTCTTCTCCTCTAAGAGAAGTCTATGGCACTACCTCAGATATATGAGCTCAAGTACCTCTGGTGTTAGCGGGTGGCCAAATGGAGATTTTCAGGTAATGGGCTTTATCTTATCTTGAAACAGACTGGACAAGAAGACGAGACTGGGCAGAGTCCCATAAGTGAGTAAAAAGTCTTCAGTCTGCTGAAGTGGGACAAGATAGACTTGCAGGAGTAGGTAGAAGGAGGAAGGACAAATTCATAGTCAGCAAGCAGAATAATCTTGCACACATGAACATGCCCTATTCCAAATCCTGGAATGGATTAGAGATGCTTAATTTTAATATTTTCCCTTACAATAATATATATCTGCAGATTAAAGGCCAGAAGCATTTATCTCCATTTGCACAGAAGATGGGAATCCATCACTGCTGGTGGTCAGCACAGTAGTCAAAACAACAGCACTCTCTATGGTTAATCACCCACCTGGCCAGAAGGAGAAAGTAAATGCACTGTAATCACTCATTTAGTCCACCTCTTGTTCTGTTTTTTAAAAAAAAGTTGGACACACATAACTAAGAACATCATCAAGAGCATGAAAGCCAAAATCAGGATGTGATTTCTCAACCTCTTAAAATTCTTTCAATGTAGCTTTTGTGTTGTGAAGGCCAGAATTTATGTCCTTTATTATTGCTTTATGGAAGAGAGTAGGAACAAATTTTAAGTATTTATTATCCTTCTTTTGAGATGACACTTTCAAAAGCTTCTAAGAAATTGTTAAGTAAGAAAAATCGCTCTTTGAACTGATTTTGTACCAGCTTAGGTTGACTGATTTTTCAGAGACAGCAATAGATTTCAGCAACATGAAAGGTTTGACTGGTGATGCCAAATAAAAATTATTTTTGAAACCCCACAAGCTGCTTGTTCTGAAGTTTTCATTTTGTGCCCAACAAGTTGATCTCTGTCCTTCAAGGTAGTAAAATACTGTGACAAGCCAAGAACACATAGTTCTTGTCTCTTTTTTTGTTTTTCTTAATGAGAAGCCAAGGAAACACATATGACTGAGAGGAAACCTGCAGGCTTGCAAGCAGGAAGAAGCAAACTCCCTTCTTTCAGTACCACG
Source organism: Hypocryptadius cinnamomeus (assembly GCA_013400635.1). Lineage (NCBI taxonomy): Eukaryota > Metazoa > Chordata > Aves > Passeriformes > Zosteropidae > Hypocryptadius > Hypocryptadius cinnamomeus. Next base: position 16,787 of record VYZP01005632.1, read on the forward strand.
AAATGTTTTTTACTACTACTGTGGACTAAAAAGCCTTTACAAGGCCTCTACAAAGAACTATAACTTTGTGAAGGATTAAAAAATAATGCAGAACTTCTGAAAATGAAAAAAATAAGGGAAATATATATAGAAATATTTTTTTTTTTAATGGGATGATAAAAAAAGATGAAATTACACTTAAAAATGAGGGGGAAATAAGCTTTTGCAAATAGAATAAAGAAGGTGAATGGAAACTGAAAATAAGCACAAGATTAAATGGGCATGACAGAAATTAGTGATTCAGAAGTAGTGAAAATTCTGTTTCATATTCATTTAGAGAGGAATTTCCATAAAGGTTGGACAACTTAGAAGTGACAAAAGGTTTATAGAAATAGCTGTTCCTAAAAAGCAGTCAAGGAAACATTTGAAAAATGTGCAGAGTTGTAAGTCCGTCAGCCAGCCCAGCTGCTATGCATCCTAGGGGATAAAAGGTATTTGCTGTGAAACTTCCTGTAGCACTGTCAATGAAGCTTGAAAAGAGGGACAAATACTGGAAGACTGAAAAAAAAAAATCAAATATGACCTCTTTTTTTCAATGAAAGCACAGAATGCCCTTTGTAGCTGCAATCCATACTTGACCACTATGTATCTTATTCTAGCAATGTTGTATAGCAAGAGTATGCTGTGTTCCAGAGACAAGGATTAAATTGCTTTTGCTTAGAATTTTGAGTTAGTTCTTGAAGGTGTTATTCTGACAGTGAAGAGATGCTTTGTAAAAATAAACTTTTGAATGGAGACTCAACTCACAGAGAGACCATTCAAGACAGTGCGTAGAGCAGGAACCCTGCACAGACAGCAATGATTTTAACACCTGATGATCTGTGGCACAGATACACTGTTGGCTTTCTAGATGGTTTGTCACACGTTCTCATAAAAGTCTTTATTTGTGTGTGTGTTTTGCAATATGTCTCTTATGTAATACAAGGAAGTGCCTCTCTGTTTCAGTTTTGTAATGCAGAAGACTTGCACATTGGGACTTTGCTTCTTGCAGATGATTGTCCAGGGTACAGTTTGCACAGGACCTTCTGGGAGTGGCACACATGCAGCTGTGCCTAGCAGAGCTGCAGCATTGAGGGTGAGCAAATTGCTCTTGAATCAGAGGCCAGACCATTGGTTTTAACAAAAATTGCAATCTGGATTTGATTTAAACCATCCTATAGGTATCTGCAGAGTGTATGGGAATGGGGTGTGTGGGAGATTGGACTACAAAGAATTTTTCTCATTTTAATCTTAAGAAATTTAAAATAGTCCTTTAGTACCTCTTGAGGCAATTCTTGCTATTTTCTTTCTTTCATTTCAAAGAATTAATTTGAATACTTTATCTGTATGCCACTCAGTGAGCAAGAAAACTATATTCTCCTTTTCCAGTTAGGCACTGAGGCAAGGAAGCCTTAATGTTTTTTGCAGGGTTTCTCAGAGAATCCCAGCCAGTCTGTTCTGCCCAGACTGACAGTTAAAACGGAGGCTTCTGTGAGAGGCAAACCATATAGGAAAAGGATCCTGGTGTGAAAAAGCTCAGTGTCACTGAGCTACTTACAGTCTTCTCTGGAAAGTATTTTTTTTCCTTGTCTGCTCTTTATAATATATATTTAAAGTTGTGTTTGTTGTTGTTTTCTTTTACCATTACTGGCAGTCTGTAATTTCTACATCCCTTGTCTTCAGTGTGTTTCAATACACAAGAGAGTTATAAATACATCTAAATTTATTTGGTCGACTTCTATGTTTATGCAGTTCCCACTGAAGTGAGGTCACTGAACTAGAGAACTAACTCTCCAACTGGTTCTCAAACCCTTGTAGCATCTCACTGTCATTCTTGGCACATGAAGCATGACCTCTTGTCCCACAGTGGCCAGGCATATTACCAAGAGGTTTTATCATAGTCGCTTAATCCACATTTAATTAGTAATATTTTTTTTTCATAGTCTTATGTTTCTTTTCCATTAATAACTCTGTGGTGTACAGATAAAAGTAAGAAATCAGAGGTCCCTGTAAATTCTTACGTTTCTGGAAAACTATGACATGGAGGAAAAGAAATCCTGAAAACTATAGTCAGATTTTATGTACACCTATTCCCCAACTGAATTAAAAATCATGGGAACCAGCTTCAGTCACTATGAAGTATCATGTGCTGAAACCTCATCACATCAACACATCACCAGCTAAGTATAGAGTAAACTTCTGGATGCAATCAAGCGACCCGTGGCCTTGGCAAAGATCTGACTTGAAGTCTCATGGGGAAATAATTTCTGGCTCTTAATTTAAGACAAAGCCAAAGGGATTGAGCCCTTCAAGTGCTACAGTTAAAACCCAGAAATCCCACTTTGATTTGAATAGTGAGCTTCTCAGTTGCTAGCAGGTATGTGTGGAAGAGTTAGTGAGGCACAGATTTCCTGCTATTTTGCCCTTAATGTGGAAAAATCAATCACCCTCTTTAAACGGCAGACTTCAGATAAAACATGCAGTGCTCAGTCCTTATGAAAAGGCTCTCTTTTTCCAAGACTTTGATAAGAAGAGGAAGTTAAACAGAATTTTAACCTTTTTTGTGAGTACTTTTGAAGTGACTGAGGGCCTGATTTTCATTTGCATTAAGGCTTCTGCATTAAGCTTAAAGAACCTTAAATGGGCATAAGCTGTAATTAGGACCAAGTCCCCTGTCTCTCCTAGCTTAAGGTATGTAACGACTCTGAATCTTTAATGGCTATAGATGCAGCTCCAGGGGACTACCTCTGATGTCCAGAGACTCAGCTCTAGGGAATAGTGACAGCCTGGCAACAGCCCAGAAATATGATTAAACAAATGTCTGTCCTCTGAAACCCCTAGAAAATCAGTGTTTAAAAGCATTAAAAATTTATTATTGTTCTTTATTCAGAATTCATATCCCACATAAATATGAAAACAACTGTTATAGTTTTCAGTCGGTGGTGAAGAAGCCTAATAATTTTCATAGTTTCTTATCAGAGTATTTTACATAAATGATACATTTATTTTATTTTTCATATGTACTATTTGTACGTAGGTATATAAAAATGTGTTAGTGAATAAGGTCCACAAAGAAAAGCTGTAGCTGCTTTAAGTTACAGAATCCAGTTTACATGTTTCTTTATGATTACAGTGGGTGCATAATTTCAGAAGGTGTGGGGGAAAATGATCTAATGCTCATATAGTGCCTTGTGATCCTCAAACAGAAAAATTATACAGGGGCAAAACCTGACTTTAGCATTAAAACCATAAATAGTATGTTCTTAAACGGGTAGCATAAGGCAAGAAAATAAGCTGTTCCTGTAGTCTTAAAATTCCTGCACCTTGATTCCCTATACATTTGTCTACCTGCATCTCATTCACAACCATCCTGATGTTCCCAGTCTTGCAAGGGACACCAGTATTTTGGCTAGCAATGCTTGGAGCTTGCTGGGTCATCAGCCAGCTGCTGCCACCCAAAATATGGCACAATTTATGTCCAGCTAATCCCCCCAAATGGCACAACTTTATCTTGCTGTTCTCCCCTACCTGCGTATTGCTGCAAAACCAGTAAGAATGTCATTTTCTTTGAAACTCTTCTTTCAGATGCAGACAAATTTCCTCTGTGTATTTCTCTGTTACTACCAGGGCACTGGCAGGCAGAAAAAACAAAACAAAACAAAACAAACCACACCACCAGATGAAAAGCAGTGTTGCAAATACCTCATTTCCGTGGGCAGGCAGGTTAAGAAAAGAAGCTTATAAGGCCTGTGACCATCCGGCTCCTGGCCATGAGCAGCCCAGCAGTGAGAGGAAGGAAAAGACCAATAATACTGAGCTGTGATTCTTCAGTGCAAATCCTGTGCCAAGACATCTGTGTCCTGAACAGAAAGAAATGGAACCATTTTGGTAATTTGTCTCCTGGGTTCAGGGTAAAATATGTCACAAGAAGGATGCAGGATATCCTAGGGAGTTCGTACCAATTATAGTACACACAGTAATGGCAACACAAATGAAGGTAGATTTGGTATACTAATTGTATCACTTAGCAGATGTAAGAGAGAAGAAAGGAGATTTCTGATGTCAGGAACCTTGTGGTGTCTCATACAGAGGACAGCAAAGGAGTCTCCCATAGCTTCTTCCCCCTAGGCTGGTTCCAGAGCAGCAAGATGTGTCCATATAAAAAGTGAGGAGGGCACTTTTGTTTGGCACAAGAAATCTAGCTAGAATTTTCCAGCTTGTGAAATAAAACTGAAGCAAAATATTAGTCTAACTATGGCAAATATAAAACATAAAAAATAGTATCTATATTATTTAATAAAAAATGTCATCTTGATATATGAAATAAAGATTTTAATAAAAACCCCATGTATTCCTAGGGCCACAAATTGTGGAAAGGTGGGAGAGTATTCCACAGAAGTACCGAAATATGCTTTTCTTGTAGTACTGTTCCCTGCATATCTGCTAGGAGGTAGGATATTGGAATAGGTGAATCTTTGGTCAGGAAAGCCTTTTATCAGTCTGTTTGTTCATACTTCAGTTACTGACATTTAAAGTTGGATGTTTCATATCGTAGTCAAAGGAATTATTCAGTAAAGTTCCCTCTGATGGCAATGGTAACATATATCCTGCTGTTTATTTTCTTCATAAAAAACAACAATTATATTTTAGTTCATGAACATGCATTTTGCATAATTTAAGTTACATGAAATGGAGAGTTAGAGCACCATATCTAGAGATGAACTATAATGGGTTTATAGTTGCATGTCTGAAATACAGGCTGAGTGTGAAGGAGTCATAGTTTGATTTACTCTTGGAAGAAAAATGTATATGTTTTCCTATCACCAGGTTTTTCCCAAATGTCACATAAAATGTTTTAAATACATCACTAATTAATTGATATTGAGATTCAGTACCTAAGCCTTTTAGACATAATTGCAGTCCTATACAGGTGAAATTGGTGGATCTGAGAAGAAACCAGAGGTTCTGATGTATATGTATGTCTGCTTCATATTTTTATTATTTATATCCTTTAGACTTGAAAACATAGTCAGATTTATGTTGAAATTTAAAAAAAATCCTGGAAACAGAAGGCAAAAGCTGAACTTTAGTAACTGTCACTAATGATTCCAGATTGGATGCTCTCATGCATAGACTACTAAGCCAAATGAAGGTGCATAATAAAAAATGTCACTGAATTGAGAACATTAATTTTTCAGGAGATGTTGAGGTGGTAGTTGTCTTTTTTATATATTTAGCTAGGGACACATACCAAAGCATGTTCTAAGTTATGTATAAATAGCTACAACTTTCCCCCATGCAGAGAGAGCACATCTCACAATTTGCACTGGTAACATTTAGGATGACAGAATATATACAGTATAAAAGCAGAATATGGAAGAAGGACTGTTTTGATTTTTAAAAACTTCTGTATACAGAAGGGAGAAAGAAACAAAGCTTTTTATTTGCACTCCTAATTGAAACAGGACAAATAATAAAGTGTACAGAATTAGAAGGCCTTTTTACAAAGTAATAGAGAGAAAAGATTAAAAAAGTATCCAGGAATACTTTTGGGATTGGTTACTTTTTATGTCCTTGGGGGACATCACTGGGGAATTCCTGGGTATGTCTACTTGGGGTTATTCCATTGGATTAGTTTAGTCATTCACTGAAATGATAGTAATTAAAGAGGTTAAACAGAAGTGCACACATACCACCTTTTTTTTTTTTTTCACCAGTTAAGGTGCTTTTCTTATTAATCATACAGTCTCTGTAGCTCTCTGTCTATACATTAATAAATCCTCCAATATTCCATGAGGCTATTCCATAGTTGTTTTTCTAATGGTGTGTTCCAGGATGCCTACCAGAAACTACAGAAATTTGGAAACTGGACTAAAAAGTAACAACTCCTGTGATTCCTGTGCTGGCATCTGCTGATTTTGCCAGCATCACCTGTGACCTGCTGACAGGCAGAGTAGGGGATGCTGCCCAGTGTGTCCATCAGAGTGTACACCCATTGGCAGGAGGGCAGCAGACTGGTTTGGCAGTGTCATTTCATCAGGTTTCTGAGGACATGGGAATATTGTTAACAGAGAAGAAGAAAGACAAGGACTGAAGAGCAGTTTTTCTGGACCCGCTGCCCATGATATGAGATGTGCTTGTAGACTGAGCCAGATAGCAGGTCTCCTGGGGTAGGTGGTGAAGCAAAACTCAGATGGCTGAGCTTCCTAGCAGATTATCAGAAAGGTAAAGGAAACTCCTGAGAAATCTGTGTCCTAGAAGTCACCTAAGTTGGTGACTGCAGCACCAGAGTAGCAGCATGAAAGTTGTCCCCAGTGCAGAAGAAACAGGTTGCCCTTGCTCTTTGGGGTGCTGGCTGCCCCCACTTACTGCCTGTTAGTAGTTAACCAGGTTGGGGCTGGCAGATCAGCTTCTGGGCTTGTTGCCATGGAAGATTGAGATGTTTCTTTGAGCAGTGCTGCTCTACCAGGTGTATACACAGGAGGAACTGGCATCTCTTCAGAAAGCAGAGGAGAGAGATTTGTGTCCACTGATTTTTGGGAGCAACTTTTCTGCTTCATTTGCTCTGACAGTGCCTTCTCATTATGTTTGGGTTAGTGACTCGTAGATGGAACTAAATGTAGCACCTGGGAAGGGCAGGACTGACCTCTGCAGTAGTCCATGCACATGCATGGCAGGGCATTAATGATTACTGTGTAGCATCTATGCCCAGATTTACCTCGAACAACAGTG
>VYZP01005632.1:24209-89969 GCA_013400635.1 Hypocryptadius cinnamomeus
ACCCAGAGGTGTTCCATCAGCATAAATCTGGCCTAAATGATACCAGAATAAGCTCTACCAGCTGAGTGAACCATGCAAGCATCTTTCAACTGCAAGTTTGGGGGTTTCAGTGCACCTGTCTAGTACTCTGCTGAGGCTGGAAGGGAGCACATTTCACCAGCGATGGGAAAACAAGAGAAGAGAAACATACTTGCAATTCCAAAATAACTACATGGAAAAGCATTGCTTAGCAATAACTCCACACACATCCTTGCATAAGTATCCTTTGTCTGTGAGCAGGGCTAAGTTGTAGTGAACTCCTTGATGTGGGATTTTATTTTCAGACCACTGCAGACAGATTTTTTTCAAAGCAACAACTGTACTATTTACTGCATACCACAGCTGTTTTTAAAAAGAATTGCCACAAAACATAATTTAAAAGGAACTTTCATGTAAGACCCACAAACTTCCAAGTATCCTTACCAAATAGTACATATTTCTATCAAAAAGCTCTATTCCATTTTTCTAAAATAACAGTATTATTATATAATTCTTTACTTCAGTAGACATCAATGTTCTATTCTTTTCCTATATGTTAATGGGAAGGGAACAAGAAATTTCTTTGATTCTAGACTATCTTGTCTTTATCTGTTATACTTATCATGTAAAATAGATGCAGGCTACTGTCGGGTACTTGAGCAGCTTTCTGTGCACATTTTGAAACTGGTTTGCCCAGACAGCTGCATATGAAACAAAGTGTGGGAAAAGCAGGACCCAAAACTCAACTGAAGACATACCTGGACTGAGGGCCCTACCACCTTTATGACCTAAAGCAACATCATTCTATTTTTAATGGAGCCTGTTTTATGTAGATAAGGGTGTGGCCATAGGCGTCCTCAAACTGCTATTGCTGAGAAATTTCATATGGAAACCAGAATGGGAAAAATAGTCTGATATCCAAATTCTTGCTTGATTATACTGAATATTAGTATAATCATGAAATGTGAATCTAAAAGGTGAAAAACAGCTGATTAAAAAAAATTGCTATGTCCTTTGTTTCCTACTCACAAACATCTCTCTGTCCTGAATCCTGGGCTAGAAATCTCTTTCCGTAGAAAGTTTTGCATAAGACATGCTTACCCAGTCTGATAGCAAATCTACCTTGGTCTCTGCATATGAACAAAATACACTCTTCTTAGTCTTTGTTATGACCATAAAGAAAAAAAGAAATTATGCATTTAGACACTCAACATCCATTTTAACCCTCATCTAACTGTAATCCCTGATTATTCAATACTCTCATATGTGTGCATGCAGCTTCCAATGAGTGAGTTTATGCCAATGCCATATTGAGCAGCACTGCATTTCCCTGCTGAATAGTTATGCCAGTTTTCAGCTGTTGAAAGGACACAATTTGAGGCTGAGCATTCTCACTGTCTGTCTGTCTGTCTGTCTGTCTGTCTGGGTTGCCCAGAACTACAGGTTTTTTGTGTGCTTTTTATTGTGAAGTATGGGCAGGCCACTGACTGCAAGAAAGTCCTCTCATTTTTAGTTCTTTAACATTGTTATGTCAAAAAAAGTGACAAAACACGGAGGACTGAAACTAAGTCAGATACCTCTGCCTTTAGTTAATCAAAGCTGTAGTGCAGATAGGTCTTGAGAAGGTTGGAAGGAACTCCAGCATCTTGTCTTCTTTTGTTCCATTTTTTGCAGATGTGCATGCCAGCTTTTTTCTTTTGAGATACATGCAAGCAAATATATGTGCATATTATCTACAATGTTATTTTATATAACTCAGTATTTACCTGTTGTTTATATACTATATATAAGCTCACAGAGAATTTTCTAGCAGAAAATTTAAGATGACAGCTGAAAAGCTACTTCTAGGAGAAGCAGATATTTTCAAAGATGTAAAAGCACTATGTTAGGGAGCAAAGCTCTAAGCAATGCATGTCATTTTCTCACAGACCCCTTTCCTGTTGTACTCCCTCCTTTGCCTTTATTGATGTTACTTCACCATGAAAAACAGCGCTCTAGGGTAGACCTCAGAGCCCCAGTTCCTAGCAACCTCTTCCTTCCTTATTCTCAGTAGCAGAAGCTACTGCAAGGTTACTTTGTGATCAAGAAAAGAAGTTTATACAATGCCCCAACTCTGCAGCTTTCAACTGTTCCTCATTTTTCCAGATTAGTGCCTTAATTAAGTCCAAATGTTTTTCATTTTCTCCCTTATGGTCCCTTCTGTGAAACCTGATGCTGGCCATGGACACTGTCCTCTTGTGACCTTTCCTCTTCCTGTTCCTGCTGCTGCCTGGCTTTTAAATTGTGAGCAATTGTAGGAGGGTGATGGTTGCACACTTTTTTGTCTCTTCACACACACGGGGCTGTTGCTAAAGTCAGAACCAGTTAGGACTCCAACTTGCTTTTCCCTTTCTCTATGAGGCAGAAGAGAGTGAGAAGAAAACAGATTTTTAGCTGCTGGATAAAGCAGTTGATACCATTCACTTGAGTCACCCTCAGTATAAACTTTTAATACAGTGAAACAGTAATTTATGACATTGCATAAAATGTATAAATGAGGTTTCTGAAGTCCAGCCATTGATTTCAAGATGATTATTTTTAGGCACTTATCTTGCAAATTCAGCCTGCAATTTCACGTGCATTATTTCAGCAAATCACGTGGGTGCCTGTGAGGGCAGGAAGAGAGCTCCAAATATTCAACACAGAGGAAAGAGTTCAGCAGAATGGAATCACAGAAATTTTAACTGACTCATTTAGAAATTTACCTGTAACAATGAAGTACAAATTTTGCCAATACAGTATGTCAACAGAGCTGAACTGAAGATAACAGAGGAAAATTAAATTAGCTAAGAATCTGGCCCAAGTGATTAAGGAAAGAGAAACTAAAGAAAACAAAAAAGGGCTTCATCTTTTTCTGTGGCGTGAGTAGCCCCAGTTACTGGAACTACACTGATGCAAAATTGGTTTATGCAGCAGAAAAATCAAATCATATGTCAATTGGAATTGCATGACTGATGGTAAATATAAAAATTAAGCTTGAAAACCGTGGTTAGAGACAAAACTATTGCAATGGGAAAAAGATGGCAGTAGCATCCTCAGCAGCATTTATCTGCAGGAAATAAAAATGGGAATTTCCAACACTTATATTTTATCCTAAAACAAAATAATAGCATATCTTGCTTCTCAAATAAAACTTCATATCACTAACCTCATTTCTCTATGTAAGGTGTAATAGAATTTGTAGAAATCATGCAGATGTGTCCACAAAAACTGCAAGTTCCAGAAGATGAATGATGTACAGAAACAGTGATTGTTTATTTTTTCCATGCAAGGTTTGTTCATTGTTCCCCTCAGGGAGACAGATGTGCAGACTGTATGTACCAAATAAAACGAGTACCCCTTCCTTTCTGACACCTTTAAAATTATTAGAATTAAATCTGTACTTTGCTAAGTGAAATGTTTTAATTTAATCAAACTGTGCTGTCATGACCATACTTACATTAAGAGTTTAAGAGCCCCACTTTGCCCTCAGCTAATCCCTCACATATGAGGTTTTCATGGTTAAATTGTCTCCTGTGTAAGTAATCAAGTACATATGAACTTTGCTGCTAGGGAAATTGAGCACAAGTCAAAATCTCTAAGAATGAATTACTAAGAACAGCAGAGTTAAGGAAAGGAGGGAGCTGGACTCAGTCATCAGGTCCTCCTGATTCTCTCTCTTAGCTTGCAACCTACTCCAGTGAAAATCTTAAAGATGAACAATATCTGCTTCTGTAACAAGAAAACACATTCAATCTCTGTGCTCCTGTTGCCACTCTTTCACTCTTCTAATCATTCTCATTATTATGTTTTGAAAAGTGAACTCCCATCATCTTATATTAATGCTGGTCCATGGAATAAGATGCAAGACCTAAAGGACAGCATCACTGTATAAGTTTCCAAGTGTCTGGAAAGTATGCCCAGCAGGAATATAAAGGGCAATAAAGGAACTTCCAGTTAAGAAGAATTTTGCAGGATCACTGGAAAATGTTGCAATCAAAAATCAGGGAAAGCAAGTAGAAAAGTTCTAATTTTTAGGGAGGTTAGAGGTATATTAGCCAAAGCAGGACCACTATAAATTTTAACACTAAAAATTCACAGAAAGGAGGTGGTAAAGAAGCAAGATTTAGGCCTTTATGTGATGAACACACACATTAAGGGAGCATGTGAACAAATTGCAACGTTGATTAATAAATGAAACACTGTTCAATAAAAATTGAATAAATGCCTAGAGAGATAGTGAAGAGGTCATGTAGCCCACTGTTTTACCCACTAATAGGAACTATTTCTTGATGACTTCTGACAGTTTCCTCTCTTTCCTAAAAACCTCCATTGATGTAAAATCTGTGATGTCCCTACTCACAAACAATATATACTAGCTTTATACTACTTTACCACTGAAAGTATTAATATCGAAATTAAATTTTTTGCTATAATCTAATTCTATGGTTTAAAAACCCACCAAACCTCTCAATTTTATGGGACTTTTTATCTATTTGAGAGTAATTTTCATTTTCCATCACAGCTCCGTTCCCCTCTGTTTTCTTTGTTTATGCTGTGCAAGTGTTTAATTTTAATTCCTTTGGCCATATTTTGCAAATAGCTTAATCAGTTTGTTCTCTTTTTACAGTGTCTATAGTTTCTCTTATGTGAAATAGTATAAATTTTGTACTTAGCAACGTTTTTTGAGGAATTTACAGCTGTCTTTGATGCCTATGTTCACTTAGCTACGTGCTATCTATTAGTTTATTGAAGCCTCCACACTTCTGGTCCATCATCTTTTGCTCTTCTTCCTTCCCTTTTCAAGAATCATATACCCTGTGACTCTAAGGTTACTCTCACGTATGTAATCTTTCACCTTCACATTCTCACATCATTCTTTACTGCTTAGCTTCAAATCTGGAAAATCCTACTCTTTTTTAAACAAGAATTGCCAGTAATTCCGGGAACTCGCTGGACATTGGTGTTCTGTTGCATTCTTTCACTAAGGAATACCTGGATTGTTAAAATTCCTCATTAATATTATATCCTGTCCTTTGGCTGATTCTGCTTTTTGGACACAAAAAGCCTCAAGTCTTCCTTGTTTAATATTTTGCAATCCTTGCAATCAAAGCCTTCATATTCTTTTCCCCTTTTACCTCCTCAGACATAGTAAATTCCTCCACATTCTGGATTTCCCAGCACAGCTGTGTACCCTTGAATGCAGGGCAGTTTATCTAATCTTTCCTGTCCTTCCAAGCAAGCTAATACTTCCTTTATTAATATTCCAGTCATGCCACCACCTCAGCACAATTCATGAGTATATTGGTGAAGGCAGTACCCATTAATGAGTTAAAAAAGTCTTAGTGCCTTTAAGATGCATTTGTTGGAAACCCCAAGGACTTAAAAAACTGGAAAAGAATTAGGGGAAGTCTTCTGAGGAAAAAAGAAACTCTCAGAAGAGCAGGACAGAGCACGGAGAGTGCAGCACAACAGCAGTTCACATCACTCACCTTGAGGCAGGAGCTAAAATGAGACTGGATAAGTGCTCTGAGAGACCTGAGAAACCACGAGTGGCTGTGCTTATTGGACACCACAACAGGGAACAACAGAAACATTCACTTATATAGAGAGAACCTGAAGAAAACGAAGTAAGTATGTTAGGAAAGGAATATTTTCCACTACCTACAAGGAGAGAAATCTTGGGAGACATGGCTTGTGCCAAATATTTTCCTATGCTTGGTGCATCAGCAGGACTCTGGCAGGTGTCCTTAGGAAAACAGAGCACATGTTTGTGCACATTCTGCACCTCCTCTGGGAGACACTGTTTCTGCAGATGGCTGTTTGGGTTGTGTTTGGCACCCACAGCATTTCACAGGACAACACAGAAAAAAAAAAAAAAAAAGGTGGTTTTAAAGGGTATTAAAGGGTATTAAAGGGTATTAAAGTATTAGGTGATATTCTTACCTGGGGAAGACAATAGAAAATCATGACCAGAAACTCTGAGTTTGCTCAACTGACCAAAATTACCAAAATACCAACAGTAAATACTGTTAAGCAGAAATAACAGATCTGGGAGAAAAATTAGGATGTGAGTAGGCCACTATAAAGCCATTTCCAACACATTTTCTTGAAGAGGTGAGAATGCTGAGGGCTGCATTCCCCAGCTGTCCCTGCCAGGCTGGGAAGTGCTGACTGCTCAAGTTGTCCTGGTCCAGAGCAGCAGCGTGCTCCTATGGATGGAGGTGTCCTGTGGCTGTGGCCACAGTGCCTGGTGGCAGGCAGCCCATGGTGGCTCACCAGGCCCTGTGGCAGCTTGGCTAGCAGAGGGATGGTTTTAGGCAGTGGCTTTGGCTGGAGCATAGCTGTGCTCTGGCACATGTGAAGCCAGGGACCAGTAACTTAGGTGTAATGGGTACAAACAGAAATGGTGCCACTGCAGTCACGTAGAGAAGGAGGCTTCAGCCTGAAATCAGGAGTGAAAAGTAACCATGTTCTGTAGAAAGCAGAGGCTGTTGGGCTGACCATAAGCCATTGTCCCTAAGGACCTAGTAAACTTCCTATAAGGATATGAAACTCATTTTTGCAGCTATATTTTTGCCTTTGATTTAAAATCAAATGCAATCTGGGAAAGATTTACAGCTGCAAATATATTTTCTATACCACAAATAGTCAGAGTGGAAAAACTGGAATTAAATTTCCCCTAGGTCAGTCTGATAAAACAAAACCATGCAGCCTTGGACAAAATGCTTGTCAGGAGCTCCGCTGCATGTTAGGCAAAGCACCACTATGCATTTTTGTACATTCTTCTCTAAATAATCACAACTAGTCTTTGTTGGTGACAAGGTACTTGGTTAAGTAGACCTCTGGTCCGGCAGTTATTTGTTTCTCTGAACTACTGATGAGAACAGAAGGTGGTGAAATCCATGAGCAGTGGCCCATGGACAGCTTATTTTCTCACCCTGCTAAGATGGAGTTCTTGTTGTTTGGAAGTATTTTGTTTAAAGGCACTGAGCAGTGATTCCAAAGGCACCATAAAAAATGTGCTTAAAAGGATACGTGAAAGTCAACCAAGGGACTGAAAAATCTAAGAGAAGGGCCAGGGATGTTTTATATTGGCCTTAAATAAACAGTGCCATTGTGGGAAGTTAAATATGGTAGCATCTGCCAAAAATACTACTCAAGGAAAAGAGTCTATGTTGGTAGCAAAAAAAATATCTCCCCCTCTCTCCTCTCCTGGCATGAATCAGGCGTGGGTTTGTTTATGTTGGCTATATAAACTTCATTGCTCCAAGAGAATTATTCTCCATTCCTGAAATGGACTCATTTGAAGATATTAGAATAAAAAAGGACAATCTTATGTAGTAACTCTGTTTCACTGTAGCTGAGTTTTCTCTGTTATCAAACATTGTGCTTGAGCTGACACAGAGACTTGGAGGGGTGAGCAATGCAGAATTAGGACCCAAGCAAGTAATATTTTTCAAGAGAGCCTCATACAGGCAGAGACCCCAGGAGGGTATGCCATTTGAGTCCCAGAACCTAGTGCAAGCAAAGCAAAAAGGTTTACAAGCAACCTGAGAATATGAGACCTGGGGAGCACAATTTGTCCCCTAACTGAGTAAACATAGTAGGTGCATTTTACAGCTCCAAATTCAAGAGGTCATTCCTGCCTGAAAAAGTACCAGTGTGTGCTTAATATCCATTGAATACCTCTGTAATCTGAGCCTCAGCTGGTCCAATAGGCAGGTCACAGAGGAAAAATATCTTCAAAACACAGAGATTTGCATGCAGAAGGATGACACTCACATGTCTAGAGAACCACAATGGGCAGAAGAGGCACAAAGACTTTGCCTAATGCAACTGCAGCTGAACAATGACTGGGAATCTGCTTCTTACATAAAGCAAAATTGCACAAACCGCGATTTCTCCTCCCTGGGAGGGCAGAGAGCAGTGGAGCTCACCTCCTGCCTGCAGCCAAGTTAGCCATTTTCTGCAAGGAGAACATTACATTTAATCCAGCAGGGAGGTCCCCACTCAGGTCTCTTCCGAATGCTGCCTTTCAGCTTAATTTTTAATCATTCAAATTCGAGCTGCCCCCATGCCTTTATGAATACAATATGAAAGGGCTGGAAAAAGAACTGTTTGCCTCTAAGATTCATTGCCATCAGATAAAACTATGATATTTATGTGGTGTATTACACTAAAGAAAATTACTCTACTGGGCATAGCTCAGTGCTGGCAGAAACTGTGGAAGAGATGTTAAATTTCTGGAACTGCTGTGAAAGACTGAAGAAATTTGTTCTTTCAGTATCATGATAAGCAATATGTGCATTCAAATTCTACTCCATAGAAGACTATATACTAACATTCAATCAATAAGACCTTTTGTTTTGTGGGTTTTTTCCCCCCAGGGATTTTATTCAGGTCATGCCTCAGAAACGAACAATGAGCATGTAAAATTTAAACTTCTACACTAAGTTGCTCAAGACCTGAGAAGACTGAGTGCATGTGAAGAAAAATGAAAAGGATCTTCTATTCTCCACTTAATCATGCTGGTTACATTTTTCTGTAGTTCTGACTTGGAGATACACAAAAAGTAAACAATATTTATAGCATAAAAAAGTCAGTTGCCATCCTTTATGCTTTCAAATGTAAGATGTGAAAATGCCACAGGCTAAGATTTTTATTCATGTAAACATGTATTTTTATGTTTCAAGTGTTTGTCAAGCCAGAAGAGTGTAAAAAATTGATTTTGACAGTTAATTTCTAATCACCTCCTTTATCATCCATTGCAGTGCAGTAATAAATCCTACTTCACCTCTCCCTTGGACTCTTTTTATTCTAATCACTGCATTTCCATGGCTGTTGTTTTCATACCTCAGCCTCCTTTTCTAGGCTCTAACATGTACTTCAGGATCCATCATCAGAGTTCCACTGTCTTGCAAAGCCCACAAACACCTAACATTTAGAAATATTACATTAACAAAGGGAAAGGAGTCTGTAATTGGATTTTTCTCAATGTATTTAGCACATTTAGTGATGTTTATCTTTTTACCATGTCATCTTCTGGCTTGATTCATACAAGAAAATGGTTAGCAACTAATAAAATAAGTTGATGAAACCTTTACAGGATCACTGTGTCCAGCAACAGCCCCCTGGGCCAAAAATGGCTTGGGAACAAGGGCAGCAAGCTGTAATGGGAGGGAATGGAAATTCTACTTTGCATAAGGAGGCCAGAAGAACTTGACATATTTAGTGTAGCAAAACAAAAGCTGATACAGAATGTCATTGCTTTCTATAAATACACCAGGAGGTTAAACATCAAGGAAGGAAAAGATCTTTTGAAGATAAAGTACAGTGTTGGCACAAGAACAAATGGGCATAAACTGCCCGAGAATGTATTTTAACTGGAAGCTGAAAGACATTATGTAGCCAGTTGAGCAATCAACGCTGGGGAGAGCAGACTTCCAATGCACGTTTGGGGGCACGACAAGGTTTGTACGATGGAGTGAGAACAGCTGAGGAAAGGCATTGTGTGATGTGGCCTGGGGCTAGCAGGGGACTGGGCTCCAAGACACAGGGGGTCTCTTCCAGCCCTCTGTTCCTTTGTTTTAATTTTTCTCAAAGGTATTTGGAGATTCTGCATGGTGATGTCTCACAGCTGGTAAAGGATATGGCTCAGAGAAGAAAAAGAAATAAGCAACATGTTTTAACTCACCAGATGTATGTTATTACTTTATTCCCAATTCACAGGAAATGAACAATCACTTAGTACTGACAGGTACATACTAGAACTTACTATCTTTCTTTTAAACCTTAAAATAATGTACTACAGAAGTTTAGCATTAACCTTAAAGCAGATTTTACATTTTTGCCAAGGTTACTGTGATATCTTGTGAAACCTATGGGGAAAACAGAAGTAGAAGGAGGCAGCAGGCAGAAATTATATAAATTGCTGCCAGAATGGCTGAAATGTTAGCAAGGTTAAAAAAAACCACCACCCTATCATCCAAAGCTCTTCTGCTCACAGAGAAACCTCTGTGAAAAGTCTCTTGGGAACTACAGAAGGTTATATAGGTCTGATTTTCATTGGGGTGTAACCCAAATTACTTTCTTAATAGACAATTAGACAAGACAAAAGTAATGGTAAAAGCAGCAGGTGTCTCACTGAATCAAAGGACTACAGTTTGTTAACTGCATTACGTGGAATGGGTTGCAGCTATATAAGGGTAGGTCCTTGCAGGTCTAAGACAAGGTCAGTGTTGTTTACCAGGATGATTCAGTTTGGCTTTTTACGTAACTTTTTTGTGTTTGCCTCTGAAGAGGTGAAGGTTAGGTATGATAGCAACTAAAGGAAAACTCAGGCCAATACTTTCTAATGTTGCTAGAGAGTTCAGCATGCCTTTCCTTAAAAACAGATAAGGCTGGGCACTCAAAGGCAGGCAAATATCCAGCTCTATCAGCAGCCGGTTTGTCCAGAGGAGAAACCTGAATGGTGTCTGAGAGCCAGCAGGCTGCTGCTCACAGTGTCACCGTGCCCACTTTCTGCTTTTCCACTGAGCAAGTCAATGCCAGAAGTGACATTGGAAAGTCTTGGTTTTCCCAGACACCCCTTGAGCTGGCAAGTCAGGATGATTTCTAAATAGCAAATGGAAACAGAACCATTCAGGTTGAAAGGGTCTTCTGGATATCACCTTGCCCAACCTGCTCTTCAAACCATGGTTAACCTGCCCAGCTGAGTTTTGTGTATCTCTAAGAACAGCTATCACAATCTCTCTGGGCAACCTGGCCATTGTTCAGCTATTCTTACTGGGATTTTTTCTCCCATATGTCCAACTGGAATTTCCTGTTTTTACATTTGTCTTACCTGTTATCTTCCTGCAGCTTCAGGAAGAGTCAGTTCCATCCTCCTCTACAACCATTCCCTAACTGAAAACAACAGCAAGATTTCTCCTGATTCTTTTCATCCCCCAGGCCCAACAAAGCTAGTTCTCTCAACTTCACTTTATTGCCTCTTCCTTCAGCCCCTTGAGCATCTTGCTGGCCTTCTGGACTCTAGCATGGATCAGTGTTTCTCTTGTACCAGGGTTCCCAAACTGGACACATTATTTCATACAAGGTCTCATGATTGTCAAGGGGAGGAGAAGAGTCCCTTCCTTTGATCCCTTGGTTTTACCCTTACTGTTACAGCCCAGTATGCAGAGGGACCTGTGTTCCCAGAGGGCACACAACTGACATGTTTGACCTGTTGTCCACAGGGACTGCCAGCTCCTTTCCTGGTGAGCCAGCACGGGTCTGGCTGTTCTGTGTTGGGTTAATTCAGCCCAGGTGCAGTTTTTGTGCTTTCCTTTGTAGAACTGCAAGAGTTTTGTCAAGGCCCATTTCTCCAGCCTGTTGATGTCCTCCTGAATGGCAGCTCTGCCCTCCAGAATACTGACCCCTCTCCCCAGTTAGATATTATCTGCAAATCTGCTGAGAATGCATTGTAGATTATTGTCCAAGACACTAAGGAGTACATTCAACAGCTTCAGCCCCACTGTTAAGTCCAGTAAACTACTCAGCTGGTTATTAGTTAGACTGAACCATTGGTTAATTTTCTTTGAGCCTGAAGATTCAGTCAGTTTATCACAGATCTTCCGGTCTCGCCATCTAGTCCATATCTCCCCAGTTTGGCTACAAGGATGCTACAGGAAATAATCTCTGAAGTATTGCTTAAATCAAGAGAAATGCCATCCATTTTATTCCCCTCATGTACAGAGCCAGACATCTCAGGAGGCAACCAGGCTAGCACAATTTGCCCTTCAACAATCTAATTTGGTTTTTATTCTGAATTTCATATTTAAGTTCTGAAATTGACACCTTTTCCAACATCCTCCCTCCAAAACTATATCTCACATCCAGAATATCACTAATATGATTTGGTTTTATTCTTGAGGCAGGATCAGCAACCCAACACTGTCAAATCTCTGTCACCAAGACTCAGAAGCTGTCCTGAAAATCATCCAGATCTTTGCTCATTGATCTTTTCCAACATCTTTGAAAAGATCTTGGATTTCCACATCTTTAAAAATAAGGCTAAGCAGAGGCCTCTGCCCTTCCTTTATTCATTCATTTTAGGTGAGCCAGAATTAAAAGATACAGATAGGAAAGCTAACTTCATTTTCACTTTCTATCTCTATATTTTTCCCCTGTGCATACTTACATTTCTTTCACTAGAATCTATAAAGTCTATTTTCCTCTTTTTATGTTGTGCTAGGAAGGATATAAATGGACTAACACCCTTTTTTGGGGGTTATGCACATTCTCATTTTCTTTTCACTTTTTTTTTTTTTTTGGCGGGGGGGGATGGATATTCACGTGACTTTGGCTAAACCGAAGTCTTGCAAGTAACTGTACGGCTGAACTATCTGCAGGTAATTTTTAGTACCCTCAGAGGAATGCAGTTAACTTCAACTCATCTCCAGTCTGAGTTGGTGCTTTTTGAAGTAGGTCTTCATGTGGTGAACAGGAAGACTATGAGGGGTTTATTATAGTTGGCTTCCTTTACTGCATTAGCGTTTATATTTTCCCAGTAGAAATCCCCAAATTGAAAATATAGAGGTGTCAGCTAGCACCACTTTATTTAAGGTTGTGTCAACATTTCCTATAAATGTTGTTTTTCTAGGGTTTATAACTAGACTGTAAAAATGTGCTCAATGCAGAAACTTGGCATAGAGGAGTTCAGCCTGGGAGAGAATTTTCACAATTAAAAATTGGAAAGTCCACTCAGCTGGTTTTAACTAATATCCGTGTAATTAAATGGAAATTATTTGATTTAAGATGCATTTTTACAGCATAATTCAAAGCAAGCTTTTATTTAAAATAATAAATTCACCAAGGGATTATTTCATTAATGTTATCTTGTTGCACTCAGTAATATTGAAAAAGTCAAAATTACTAAGGTATTGCACACTAGGAAATAGTGACTACATCTGCAAGGGCTGGTTTGTATAACCCTCTTTGCTACACATAAGGAAATATTTTTAATAGGTGGGGCTAATAGTGCATAATATGATGTTTGCACAATATTTCCTATTATAAAATCACATTTTGACACATTGTCAAGTTTTAACCATTTGGGATGATATTTTATACTCCAGGTGTATGCCTAAGGCAGAATTTTTTTGGAAAAAAATTGTCAAAACAGTTTAGCAGATTCTGGGAACAAGAATTGAGAAAATATATTGTTTTGTTCATGTTACCAAAAAAAATTATAACAAACTTTTTTTTTTTTTCAAAAAGGCCCAGTTCCTCAGAAGTTTGTAGCAGTGACTCGAGAGGCAGGAGTGGAGCAAAGTGGCCTTTTCTGTTGGAAAATGCCTGTTGCTGTCTCTATAGAAGTCTCTCATTTAGATCCAGTTAGAAACTTTTGGACTAAAACCTACTTTTAGGTTACCCATGCTTAGTAGCGACATTTTAATTTAGGAATTAATATCTCCATACCTCCCATCTTTAGGGCACACATGCAAGTTTCTCAGGGCTGCTGAAGTGGGTGAAAGAAGATGCTGTTTGTCCATGAAGTGTCACTGCACATGTTCTGTCCCCTCACATCTCCTGCCTGGCACAAAGCTGGTATGTGCATCATCTTCACCCTGGGCTGAATGTGCTCCATCCAAAGTCAAAGAAAGTGTATTTCTCTAATTTTGGTTGTTCAAAGTAAAAGTCAGGGATGGGATGAAAAATCTCTGCCAGAACTGAGGCAGTGTAAACAAGGAATTCTTTGGAGCAGCTGGAAAGAAAGCAAAAACTTGACTAATGGAAAGCAAACAGATGGTGGAACCAAGAAGTAGCAACTGGTTAGAAGTGGGAATTCACTGACCAAAGAGGAAGGGGTGTGACACTGGTGGGGATCTGGACTCCTTGGGTAAGAAGACTGAGGCTGAGAGGCAGGATCTGGGACTGTGGCAGACGTTGAGAGAGAACTGGGCAAGAAAAAAATATTCTTCCTCAAAAATATATGCGCTTGTATCTCCAGTGGTCAAGCTAGGCCAAAGTTTTAGACACACATCTGAATTTCAGAGGATGAATTGTGAGCTTTGAGTATGGAGCCAAGCACTGCTCCAGACAGCAGCAAGTCCTGAATGGTGGCTGGTAAATCCAAGAATTAATCATCTGGATGTTTTTCTCTTTTTCTAATACTTTAAAGACACTAAAACTACATTATGGTATACTGTCAGTGTCATTTTTTTACATATGCAGTTAATGTGACTGAAGTAAAGATGTTCAGTCATCCCTGGGGAAGAGCTGCTCCCCACAGCTGGGGAGAGGACAGCATGGACTTCTGAGTGGGAACAACAGAGGAGCGCTTGCCAGGCAGCCTCCTATAAAGTTCAAGGCAATGCTGTGAACAGTCCTAGGGTTCTTGTTCCAGATGCAACCCAAAACTTGCTCTCCTAAATGTCTTTCTTCTGAGCAAATAGCAGAACAATGGCAGAGTGAAAGATCTAAGAGAAACCTTTGTTGGTGTTGAGCTCCCCGAGTTGGAAACACTATATATACCAATTAAATACAGCCTGGCTGTTTGAACTGCTGTGTTTTAGTAAGCAAGCAGTATATCACAGCAACACCTGAGGGTGCTGCTTTGATCACAGCCTGCCAGCATTTCCGCTGTGAACTTTGTTTATTAGAGGTAGGCTGAAAAACATCTCTCTCTGCTGAAATTTCAGTGCAAAACCTGTCCCAGTCATCGGTTAGGAGAATCAGGAGGATAGGAGCTCACATAATGTCATACTCCTAGGTGGGATTTTCTTTTTAAATCTAAGGCTTTTCTCCTTTTCTGCAAACTAAAGTTTCTATGCCATCTTCAAAGTGGATTAATCCTTACTGCATACTGAAGAAGAAAATCACACAACTGAATTATTAAGAGAGGTGCTTGAACGGCTGAAAAACTTCTCATCAAATTTTTATCCATTCATTTTGTACAGTTTTCAGGACACAAATAAAGCATTCCTCATTCCTGCTGGACTCTGAGGTGGTTAAACCACATCTAACTGAAATAAAAGACGGGGTGGGGGAGAGAAGAGAAAGGAAGTGTCACATCCTCCGCTGTGAATAGCTAACACGCTCACAGCTATGCTGAGCCGAATGCTCAAATCCTTCATCTGCCTGCTTTGGAGCAGGCGCCTGGGATCGGGTGTCTGTGCTGCGCGCTCTGATCGGTGGCTCTCACTGCCGGCTCTCTCCCAGGCTCCCCTGCTGAAGCCGCTCTGCTTTGTATGAGCTGATTAAATATTCAGAGGATGGGAATGAAAAGGGCTCTGCGGCTTGGGGTGGGGGTGCTCATCCAGGAGACCGGCTCCCAGTCCCCGTGCCAATGAATATTTAATCGCTTTGTACAAAGTGGAAGAGTTTCAAAAGGAATCCCTGAAAAATCTGTAGCTTGGCAGCTCGGGTATTTAACCGAGAAGAGTCTTGGGTCAGAGCCCCTTTTCAGTATTGTGCGGGAGAAGGGATTTAGAAGTAAAACCCTGAGAAATGCTTTGGCTCCACAGTCTTCAGGACACAGCTTCAGGGTCGTAGTGTGAGAGCTGGCTTCGGCAGTCAGCTCAGGGGAGGGAGCGCTGTCCTTCCCACCCCAATTAGCCATGTGTGCCCTGTGGGCTCCGAGCGCTGCCATCCCTCCCCGGCAGCGTGCGAGGAGCGCAAGGCACCCGCACGGGCGGTGCCGGGGGGCTGAACTTCGCCATGGCCACACAGCTACCCCTGAGTCCCTCAGGCTTTTGCACTGGGGCTGTCGCTCAGCAGGGTCGGGTTTCACCTTCCTGAACACATTCAGCGATTTCCCTGGATGGCGGTGAGGTTGTGTGCTTGCTGCAGGTGCGGTGCTGCCAGCTGAGAGGACAGGCTCTGAGCGGGTCCTCCCTGATGGGGTTGGAGCTGTATTGTTGGACAGCTTCTGCTGTTATGTTCTTGGTCTGTGGCTGTCCTTGGGAAGAGATTTTAGAGAGCCTAGCATCTTTTACTGCTATAATATTCATGAGAGGAAAAAAAAAAAAAGAAAAGGTATCCCCATTTTGTGATCACAGCAACCTTCACTACAAATTTTTGTAACTGCATAGGAACAACTAACTGTGTTATTATAAACTGGAGTCAATTTGTATCTACACCCGTTTGTAACTATAGGTACATGTATACATCAAGTAACATATACATGTGAGTGTACACATGCATCTCTGTCGATAAAATTCAGTGTTTGCACAGTCTGGAAGTGATCATGCCTGGCTATCAACAAAGCTGTCCTCCCCAGCACCCTGCCAAACGTTGCCATGGCTTATCGTATCACTTCAGCAATCAAACGACAAGTTCATTGTGGATGAAACCCCAGCCTGGATTCAGAGAAATATTTACAGATGTGCTTAACTTTCCATGAGTGAAATTCCACCCCTATTTAGTAACACACTTGATTTCAGCAAGATCCAGCTGCTGCTCCAGGGCTGACATCCCTGGCTGTGCTGGTCCTTCTCTGAAGCAGCTTGGGCACATCAGTATTACCTGCAGGTTATTGGGTTTTTGTAGGAACTTGATGAAAAGAGGACTAGTTCCTTATCAGTTTTTATGCTGTGGGAGAGAGAAGCAGCAAGGCCTGAAGAAAGGACACCAGCGGGGCTCCCTCCATCCTGCTGCTGGAGCCCGCATTGCCCTGCCCTTCCTGCAGCACTAACCCTTCGGGCTGAGCTCTCCTGGAAACTGAGGCAAGCGCTGCCCCGAGGTGCGGGTGGGCTCCTGGGCTTCCCAGGCTACACGTGCTGAAGGGCCCGGCCTCTCTGCCCTCCCACAGGGCTGCTGCTCCCCCCAGAAACGTGACCTGGGGACGCATCCTCATCTGCCTGCATCCCTCCTCTGCCGGGTCACGCTCCCAGTGTCAGAAACCGCCCCGGCTTTGGAGTGAAACCGGACCCCGCACGCCCGGTGAAGGTGACCAGATGTCGTGGTTTCACCGCAGCAGTGGCCCCCGGAGGGGAATCGCCCGGTCCCCAGAACGCCCCGCTGGGGTCTGCCAGCCCCCCCGCGCAGATGGCCAACCTGGAAATCCCACCCCAGCGCTGCCGCGTGGGAGATGCCGATCGGCCAAATCTGCTGCTGTCAGCAAAAGACAAAACCTCTCCCAAGCCGTGCGGCTGGCGATAAAAGGGAGCGGGCACAGGAGCAGCCCCGCGGAGGCCCCTCGGGAACAATGGCAACCTTTACGGGAGCCGGCGAGGCAAAGCTGGACAAAGCTGCCCCCAAACTCCAGCTGCTGCCTCAACACAAAACAGGGGCTGCAAATTTGGTTTCTTTCATCTAAATCCTCTTAGGCGGTGCGAACGCGGAGAGCAGGCGAGCATCCTCGCGTGTCACGCTCCCTCCTTCGAGTGCACGCAGCCTCGAGTGCCGGCGACAATTTATTGTGGGTTTATTTGATTTTGTAGGAACGGGGCGCTTTCCGTGATGGGAGCGAGCAGGGAAACAGGCAGCGAAGGGGTATGGAGGGTATTGACCGGAGAATTTGTGCCTGCCTTGCGCTGTTTTGCCTGGAAAAGGCTGAACTTTTCATGTTCTGAAAAGCCAGATGAACAGCACAAGTCATTAGTCACCCAGGTATTTACAGTGTTTTTCCTATTTCCTTTCTCCCATGGCCTCTGTGGTCAGCAGTATAAAATTCCTAGGCACTCCCACCTAAACACAAGTTTCCTGTTTATGCTCTCAGTGGCTTTCATGTTTAGCTGTTAAAACCCGTTGTCTAAAGTACCATAAAACAATACGAACAGAGACCGCAGGTGAGCAAGCAGAGGGGGGAAAAGCAAAGCCGCGAGCAGGCTGCGCGGAGGCTGGTCTGGCCGGGGGACAAAGGAACAAAGCCCCGCGGTGGCCCGGCTGCTGCTGCCGCCGCTGCCCGAGCGCCGCCGGATGCGCCCGCGCTGCCGCCGCTCTGCCGCGGCCACCTCCGCCCGAGAGCTGCGCTGGCTGAGCTCCCCACCTCAAATCAGCTGAAAACACCTGACAGTAAAACTTAACTGGGTCAATGGGTAGTAAAAGTCATTCAAGGTCTGCGTTATTGAATAACGTAGAGTTGTTTAATTTGAGTTATGACGCTTTTCTTGAGTATTTTCGTTACAGTAGCATTGCACTCACACTGCTCCTGATGGTCTGGCAGCATTTACTTCGTGTAAGTTCCTCCTCTAATGTAAGTAATGCCTGCTTCATCCTGAAACCTAGGAGAAAAGTTGTCAGCAAGAGCAACGCTGAGATTCTCTGGAGCTGCAGGAAGGGAGAAGCTCCAGCTGACCCTCAAACCAACCCCCGGAGCCGCTGCGAATTCCTGCCCTCCCACAAGCTTTCCTACACCTTGGTCAGACTGCACAAACATTTTGAAGTTATGCTGACATCAAGAACATCCAATTTAAGACACTTTGTTGTGGCCACATGAGGTCATAATTTCTGAAGACACAGAATATGGTAGCGGTCACACCATAGATTTAGGTAGCTCTTCCCAGAGCCTTTAGGTAACTTTATATCCATAGCTATATCTATATCACAAGGTAATATTATACATTGATCAACTCATTTTTATCAGCCTCTCAAATATGCCAACTGTTCAAAATAACATTTTCATTGGCTCTTATTACCACTGAAATAAAAATGAATAAATATAAAAATATAAACTAGACCTTAACCCACCATAAAATTTGTTATTAAAACTAACATGATTTCTGTAAAAAACTTTTATACACAATAGTGTGATTCAAGGGCCTTTGTCAATGTTGTCTTTGATTTTTTTTTTTTTGGTGGATTTGGTTTACCCAGACACTTACAGCTATTTAAACATAGTTTTGTGTATTTAATTATATCATACATTATGTCATTTTTTACTACAGACACCCCTGACATTTAATGTATTTCATCCAGTAATTAGTAAAGAATAATTAACTTTACCACTATTACTGCTTTTCATGATCCTGTGTCTTCTAGAGCAAGATAGAGCAGGAGTAGCAAAGTTTATGTTTCAGGTACTAAGATTTATTTGCTTTCAGGTTATACATCAGTAATTTCATGGTTTCTGTATGCAAAGCAAGGACTGGAATGAAACAACATGTTACAGAATCTATGTATTCCCTTACAGAGATTAGCATGAGTGAATAGTAGATCCACTGTGTTCAAAACCACAACATACACAGGGATGATTTTATGTGCATATATAACACTTATAAATGCTTGTGTTCTGTATATTGCATAGGTTTTTGGTTTTTTGCTTAGTAAGACTAAAAAGGGTCTAACATGTGTACAAAGGTTTCATATGCAATGTATGTAGCATCATTTCAACAGCTCTGTTTGTACTGGCAACTCTCTCATGAGTGATATGTCACTTCACAAGCTTTTTTAAACACTCTTTTTTGAATACAGGTGGTCTTATTTCCACATATCATTAAATTTTCTCTGTATGATGCACAGTGGAGCAGTGGCCACTGTTCCTTTGTCTATGTTGAAAGTTTGATTTTTTCTTATTTTTAGCCTAACTTTCAGACCCTTCAGCAGCCAAACCACAGGAACAGTGTGCTACCTGGAGCATGGCACAGACTGAACCTGTGTTTGTCCACAGTGGGCTTCCAGAGCATGTTTTAAGTGTGTGTTTCACCTGAAAGACATTGGGTTCATCTCTTCCAAGTCCACTCCACAACGGAAAAGAAAGCACAGGAAGTAGGGACTGCTGGGAGGCTGGCTTTGGAAGTTGGCTCCTGGCCCAAACTAAGACGCTGGTGTAAATGCACCAGTGTTCAGGTTTGGATCTTACTGTCATGGTTCCTTCAGATCTTCCATTTCAATATGCAGACTTCAGAGCAGTGTGTTCCCAAATCTCATCTTCTGACAACTCCTTTTCAGCCTTGCTCAAATGAGCCCCTTCCCTGCCTTCCTGGAAGAAATTTACATACCCTTCTCCTGGTCCCCAGCTGACATCACTCTCTCCCACTGCAGAGAGGGGGGCAAAAATTGAATATTTGAAATATTTGGAAGCCCCTCCCTGGCCTGGCTTTCAATGGAAAATTAACTTAGCTACAGACCAAGCTAATTTGTAGATATGATGAAGCATTACAATAGGAGACACATGGGGGGAAAAAAAAAGAGATGGGAAATCTTTGAAGTCAACACAAAGGAAGTACTTTCATGTAGTCTTGATTCTGCAAATCACTTCGGTTTCATGCTCAGCATCCCAGAGAGGCATCAGCACCTGGAGTGTGGGTAGGCAGAAGGGAGACAGGGAGATGACTCACTAGTGCAGGAAGACAAGAGGGGAAGCCAGAGCATGGTCTGTGGGAACCTTTGAAGGGAAAAGAAAGTGTCTCTGCTGACAGAAGGTTACAAATCTTCATGCTTGCTGCAATGTGTGCATCCGACCAACAGCATCATTCTAAGAGCAGCCAAGGAAGCATGAAGAGAAAAAACTGCTTAAAGAAAAGCAATCTGAAGCCTGTATTTAATTATACAAGCAATAAAGCTTTTACCAGTGCTGAGGCAAAACCAGAGCTGGCAGAATGTGATCTTTGCCTTGCTGCTAGTTCTCAGGTGAAAGCAAGCAGAAGTTTCCAGCAGAGTACATTCTGTTTCCACTACAGGTTACAAGGCCTCTATGTAGCAAGTGAGGACCTTCTTGTGGCCCTTTTCCACCCCTACCAGTGACAATGTGCAAGTGTGCAATTCACTGCTCAGTCTCTTGGGAAGTATGGCATTCCCTTTCTCCTGTCACAGAAGTTCTAGTGCCAATAAAGATATAAAATAGGCATAACAAATCTGTTGTTCCTTTGTCAGGTCACTAACAGCTGTGTTCCTGAAAGCCAGAGAGCTTTCAGCAGCCCTGAGGGAGCCTGGCAGTCTCCAGGCTGGAGGTGCAGGGGGTGGAGTTGGGGCAGAGGAGGAAGGAATGAGTGGGTTTCCTTCTCGAGTGCTTGGTCCAGATGGGGACCCTGTTCCTCATGGTGGTGCAGCTGCCTGTGGTGGCTCTTGCAGGCAGGGCTCTGTCTGCCAAGCTGCAGCTCCAGAGCTGAATTGTCCCAGGTGACTGGAGGCGGCCCTGCCAGTGTCCCACCTGGGCGATGGTGTCCCTGTTGTGGCCGTGCTCCCTCCAGTGCCACCTGCACTTCTAGAAGCATCTCCTAGCAGTCACTGTGCTGCGAGGGGTTGTGCTGATCCCAGCAGGCAGTGGGGAGGGAGAGCAGCATCTCTCTGGCCCATATTCCCTGCCAAGACAGAGGTCACCCCAAGAGAGGTTTCTGTGTGAGGGGCAACTCTTAAAGAGCAGCCCATCTCATGCTGCAGCCAAGACAGCCCTTGCAGCCATGGAGGGAAAGCCATTGCCCCCATGCCCTGGCACCTTTATAAAGAGAGCATTCCCCCACTTCCTCCTGGTTCTGCATAAAATCCACAGAAATTCAGAGAGTTTCCTCTCTCTTCTCTGGCTCATCACAGAGCTGGTGTCCACAGCACCACAGCTGGCAATTCAACTTTGAAAGACAAGTGTATTCTGTACCACTGACACTCACAAATGGAATACCAATATGGGTCTGGACACAAATCTGATCTTCCCTGGAAATACTTGGGCTGGGCCCATTTTAAACTACAAAAAGTAGAATTGCTAAATACGTGCTCCCTGCCTCATGTAGACATGCTCCTCCTTCCTCCCTGGATTTTACACATCTCTGATTAAAGAGGAAACCAGAAGTTCCACTCTTTGCTGTGATTGTGGCTACTATATTTGCATTTTGACTCAACTGATATTATGGGTGGTCCAGCTCATACACAGAGCTTGATTTGTTGTACCCTTGAACTACAGCTGGGTGGATCTTCTGTAATGAGGCTTGAAGCCAGGTGGACACAGATATAGATCACAGGCCAAGTTGGATTCAAATTTGCAGAGAGTCACAAGGCTTTCAGCAGACATGGACCAGTTTCTGCTTCCAGGTGGGAGTCAGACTAAACTCTGGCTTCATCTATATTTTTGGAAATCCCAAAACAAAGCACAGCTTAGCAGTTGGAGAGAAGTTTGGCTTCGTTCTTACAAATTTAATAGTGAAAAAATCCATGCAAATGAAAACTGCACGAAATAGCTTCAAGAACCCCTGAAGCTAGGACTGTTGAGATTAATTTACTGTCCCAGATTACTTCCCTAGTGTAAGTACACAGTGATTTCTGCCGGTCGGCTCCCTTGAAGTCAGTAGGAGTTTTGTAACACGTTCCATGGCTGCAGTCACTTTCCATTATCCATGGGTAGCTTCTCTGTTGGCAGATAAGCTGCATCCTGGGCCTGAGCCAGCTGAGCCAGCTCCGTGCAGCTCGGCTGAGATGGAGCTCTGAGGTCAGCCCTGGCCCTGCACACCTCTGGGTGACCATGGAGCAGACACTGGAGCTGGCTGGTTTGATCTGCTGTGAAGGCAGGGAAACCTTCAAAGGATTGGGAAAGTGGAAGGATGGTGACAGAAAGCAGTAACATGCTTCAAACAAATAGTTAAAGTCCTTTAAAAAACAGTTAATGTGGGATGGACCCATTCAGAATTCACTCTTCACTATTGACTGAGTTTTTCTAAGAGGAAGGAAAAGATCTGTCAGTGCTTCTAAACCCCAAGGAACAGGGAAGGTATTGCAGAGTTGTACCTCCCTGTGGGCACCAGCCAGCCTCATCCTGCCCCGGGGGGAATGCTGCCTGCTCTCATGCCCGCAGGCAGGCACTGCCCCCTCCTCCCCCCATTGCTGGGTGCTGGCAGGTCAGACTCTGCTCCTGCATGGCTGCCTAATTTACACAAATGTACCGACCTCAGGTCTGAGCTTTCACTTGCAGTTCAGGCAGAACCCCCAGAGTAAAGAATTGATCCAACAGGGATGAACCTTGCTTAAAGGAGCAATTTCTATTTAGTCTCTTTCTGACAGAGAGAGGAGAAAGAAAATGAAGTGCAAACCCCATCCATTTACCAAGTCCTTGTTGATTCTAAACTGCTCTAATATGTGCAGTTCTGCCTGTATAGAGGACACCACATACACTATATATACACATTTATTTACACACAGCCACAGGTTGCATGGCAAGTTATCTGTGGAATGGTGTCTTGGAGCTCTACCAAGTTGAGGAGGAATGTTGCTACACAGATTGAGGGGAATTCAGAGAAGATGTTTTGTTAGCTCCTCCAAAGGAAAGAGTGCTAACATATACTTGGGATGCTGTGAGCAGGGAAGGCTAAAAAACAGTAAGCACAGAAAAGAGAGGCACTCAACCCATGAAAAACATTAAATAGTCCGTTTAATCATCAGTCTTTAGTTTCAAGCAACAAACTTGGTTTTTGTGGAAGTGCCGACTCCTAGCCCCAAGTCCCCTTGTTTTCAGAGATTCTGTGTGGCAAGGGAGCAGTCTGCAGCAGCACAGCATGAACATATCTTTCATGAGTGGCACAAACAGCCTTACCCAACAATAACAGTCCCCCAACAAGAGCAGTGTAATATCTTCTTCCCTCTGGAATTTTATATCACACAAGATTTCCCAAAGGCGGATAACTGCTGCGAAAGATATCCACCTCTTTTAGCCAGTTTGGAAATGATGTGAATGCACAAAGTTCCTTGTGCTAGGACACCTTCTCTCATGCTGTACCCACTGAGCATGCACAAGCTCTCAATTGTTCCCCACTGAATTCAGAGCTGAAATGCCAGATCTGCACAGAGGTCCATTTTAGGGCCTCTTCTGGCAGTTTCTGTCTCTCAGCAATGGACAGCTGCTGACACTGGCTTCTCCTCAAATGCAACAGTGTGGTAAGAGAGGAAGTCCATTCCTGCTAGTTCAAAACAGGAGAAAGTGCCCCTAGCAGAGATCTGGAGATGTCTTTGGGTCCTCAGGTGCTACTGAAAGGAGCTCTCTCCCAGCACTATGCAGTACCCTCACAGATGCCACTCTAGAGCTGTGTGGGACCAGAGGAAAGGTTGGGACATGCCCAACACTCAGGCACACAGGAAGGCATGAGCCTTGTGGGGCTCTCTTTGGTCAGCACTTCAGGTTTCATTCCACAAGGCTACAAGAAACTCTAGTAGAAATTCTGAAATCACCTATGAGGAGCACATTGCTGCCCAAAAATACCCAAGAGAATACAGAGAAAGTAGCTTGGGGCCCTGTGGTGGTTTCATCAGCAGGGCCTGGTGGAAAGCGCTGTTGAGCTTCTTTGCTCTACTGCTTTCTGTGCAGGGATGAGGGGTCACCAAATTCTAAGAAAAAGGGTGACACACAAGTGTCCCCAAACCACAACAGCAAACATCATCCTCACAACAGTTCTCCAAATTCAGTGGTCACACAACAGAATGCAATAAATCCTGAGTAACCCCACTTGGCTGAGAGTGCATGGCTGATGTCAGATTTTTTGAATGGAAAGACTTAAATCACCTCAAGATGAAAACTGCATTAAGGATCAGAGAACAGACAGAATCCCTGTCCTCTCCTCCTGAGCAGATTTCTCCTTGATATATGGCTCCAAAGTATAAAGAGCAAGAAGTTGTCCAAGTAAAAATCAGCTCAAGGTGTGTGGGATAAGAGGTAAAAGAGTCTCAGACTCAGATACTGCTGGAGATTTGGCAAGGTCTCGTATCAAGCAGAGTGAAAATTTCAGACATCAGCAGTTTGGTCTAAACCCACTGTTTTGCATGTGGGTTTTACAAACCCAAGCTTGTACAACAGATGTCACAAAACGTCCCCAGACATATCTGAGACAATTCACAGGCAGCTCCTGCCTTCCTAAACGTTTTAGGGATTTAATCCATAATCCAAGAGTTTGATCTCAGGCATGTAAATGTTTGAATTAAATGCTTGATTTGGACCTGGCTCCTCATCCTGTCTTGTTTCTGCTTGGGTTTGTTGGGAATACAAACTTTCAGAGTGTGGATGTGTCATCTATTTTTTTTCTGCTGACTTTGGCATGTGAACATATCCTGCTCATAAAGACGACAAGGCTGATCCCCGCTGTGGCCAGCTGGATGTGTCTCATAAGGGACTACCTCCTGTTGAAGTAAATTGTTTTTATTCCTCAAACAGAAGCCAGGAGATTTCTACAATTAATGGCCCACAATATTGGAATGCCTGAAATCTCAAAGAAAACAGGTTGTCAGAGCACTGCACATAGGGTCTGGGGAACGGTGACCCGCTGAATTAGCCTTCTCTAGTTATGCAGGACTCAGAAATTTGTACTGCAGGTAGGTTCATACTAACTGATAGTGACAAAATCTGCCAGAACCCAAGAAAATAAAATAAAACAAAATAAAATATAAACCAAAACATCTACTATTTTGTATGCATGGATCTGCTGCAAGGTGCTGGATCTGCATAGATGCGCACTGGTAACTGGAGAAATGTTCTTTTGGGTATGGTAAATGACAGCTATGTCCAAGCAGTCCTGCACAAACCCTGTGTACCCAGAAATAGAAAATGGCATACTGAATACTGAATTAGTTTTATTTCTGCCTGTACTGCCACTGTTTTATCCCAACCGTGTAGTTATTTCACATGCTAACAGGGGTCAGGCCACTTCAACCAAGGATATGTGGAGAAGTGGGAAAAGACTGAAGCTCCAGCCTGGTTAGGTACTGCTGATTCTCAAAATACTCATATGCACAGAGAGAACTTGCATGATCATTTCAGGGGGTGCCCATGTGCTGTAACCCAGCTGTTGAATACTCCCCAAAACCCACGGAGGTGTGTGGAGCAGGAGCAGCTACACATAAAACC
Source organism: Hypocryptadius cinnamomeus (assembly GCA_013400635.1). NCBI lineage: Eukaryota > Metazoa > Chordata > Aves > Passeriformes > Zosteropidae > Hypocryptadius > Hypocryptadius cinnamomeus. The sequence continues at coordinate 49,984 of VYZP01005632.1, forward strand.
TACACAAGAAAGGCACTGAAAGTGGAGAAAACTGTTCTGCTGTAATGTGACTTTTGGGAGTCTGAAAGGGAGCTAGTCTAGCTACTGTAGCACAGATCTACACCACAGCTCACTGTGCATTAAAAGCAATGTAACCACCCATCAAATCAACAGAGCAATGTATTCACATGTTCTCCTCCTTTAATTTTTTTTGCTGGGTACAGAATGTACTTGGCTCCCAAGGGCAATGGCCTGGGAAAGAGGCGGAGGCTTAAGCCCATTTACGTGTAAACCTGCTCATCACTCTGCTGTGTGCTGGCCTCATTATCCATTAGAGGAGCTCAAAGAAAGTCCCAATGAGTACAAAGGATCCAGATGAAATTTTACTTACCACATATTTAAATAATTATTTCTATAGTAACATGATTCACTTTTCATTCTGTGTAAAATCCCCCATGATGTACTCCTATCCACTAACTGTTCCAAAAGCCTTCGCATCCTCTTTTTAATGAGTATCAGATGCATCCTTGTAATTTGGACCAGCTTATCAAGTTCAGGCTTCTGCAACCCAACTCTTAGAAATATGTCCTACATTCATATGGAAATGACACTGAAATCAAAACCACCAAAGGAACTGGGCCCAGTGGTCCAGTGCTATGTTTGGAACACGTGCTATTCAACCAAAAGCAGCCAAACAGAACCATAACGGGTTTTGTTTGATGTTCAGTGGGAAGGGATCTGCCAAACTCACTTGTTTCAATGTGTGCTCATACATTAAATGGCCCCATCATTTCCTTATCTGCCAGATCCCACCTCCTCTTTGTCCTCTTCTTTGATTTCTTTGAAGCGAAGGCATCAGTGCTGTGGACTGAGGTCCTGGAAGCACACAAACATAACAAATAAGCCTTTCCTATCTGCNCTTTGATTTCTTTGAAGCGAAGGCATCAGTGCTGTGGACTGAGGTCCTGGAAGCACACAAACATAACAAATAAGCCTTTCCTATCTGCCATTTTGCATCTAAATTCCCCTCTGCATTGAAGACCCACTGTGAATACAGACATATGTTTTTAAAGAGACACAGTTTTGTCTTGCTGATCACAAGGTAATTAGAAAGCTATTTGGCACATACAGGAACTTCTGTACTAATTTGGCACTATCCCATCCTACTACTGGCAGCATTGGTTTTGCTCCCTGCTGGCGACTCTCCTAGATGTCTTACAGCTCCTGGAAACATCAGCCATGCCTATTCAGGGAATAAGCTGGCAGGATGCTGACACCTTGTGCAGCACATCCAGCAGCAGTGTGGCTGTGTGATGTTGGCTCATTATCAGGCTCCACCACTGGATCCTCTGAAGGGGTATGGCATTATAGAGACAGGTGCATGGTTTGTGTTATGAAAGCCAGCATGACATTTCCCATTAACTCAGCTTCAATTACAAGGTTTTATTTGAGTTATGCTTCAAAGTAGGGTCCTATGTCAATTCCTCATTAGTTTTTTTTCCTGAATGAGAAAGCAAGTGTTTCCCCCTTTGGTCTTACTTGTTTTAATAGGAAAGGACACATCCAACTGCTGAGTTATGATGCTTCAGGTTTCAGAGGTCTCAGATATCCTTGTTGATGATCCATGGGAATATGGGTCTCCCTAATCTAGTGCACTGTCTCCACCATTCTCATCGCTTTCATCAGTAATGAGAAAACACATATTGCTAGTTCCTGTGTGGCAATTCTGGAAGAGAAGAGCTCTTAACCTTTACAAAAGAATTTTTTTATCATGATTACTTGGCCAATGACTACTTTCTTCTTGCTGTTTGTATATTTTAGCTGTCCCACTAAATCAGGACTCCATGCCCTCCAAGCAAACACACAGGCAAAACATTAAATAATCCAGTGTGGTGAAGACGTTGCTTTATCTACTACGGGACTGAGCTGTCCTCCTTGGTGCTCTTGATCTTCATTCTCATCAGTTCTTTGAAATCCAGGCTCCCTTGTGGTTTCCAGGGTTATTTGAGCTTCTTTCAGAGGCTTCTCACTGCCTTTTTCAGAGCACCTTAGAAGAGGGAAATGTAAAACTGCTTTCTGTTTCCTAGCCCTTCCCTGTTTCCTCAGTCTCTCCCTGGTGTCAGTGGCTACTTGTGCCTCCTTGTGCCTATTGGAACACTGCGTGCAGGTCTCATCAGCTCCAGAAGCCATTCTCAGTATTGCTGACACCAGCCACTCACATATCATGACCCATCAAAAAAAAAAGCAAATTTTGTTGGGTTTTTTATTTTCGCTTTTTTGAAACTTTGAGAGTCAGAGTTTCAATCTTGTTTATACAGTATGAAAAAAATTCACTTCTTTCAATGAAAACTTTGATTTGCACACAGTATTACTGCCAATGAGAAAGGACACAGCAAACAACTCTGGGGTGAGGTTCATGATAAATGAGGAGGGTGATAGAGCACAGAATACCTGCTACTGCCCCTCTGGCTTCAATCCACTATGTCAGGCCAGGGAGAGCATTTTGGCTCTTAACATCATTTGCAGCCACCGTAACTAGTGCAGTGCAAACATTACTTTTATAAAAGGGTGGTGCTTTTCTAATCCTGCAGAATACATTCAAAACTTTCTTCAGTGAATTCTACAGGTTTACTCTACCTTACTTATTCATGGTTCTCTTTTTCAGCTTTAAAAGTGTCATCTTGTAAATGCAAGCTTCCTCTTTTCCTTGTTTTCAGGGACAGGCAGAACAAGAGCATCTGACTGGCAAAGATGTTGATCCCCTATGCTCATGAAAATGTGGGAGGAATTAGGTCCTTCCTGCAGATTTGACTGCATTCTCCAGAAACTAAGCTTTCATTTAAAAACCTAATGAAGTGTTTAGCCCTTCTGGTAGCAAAGATAACCATGCTTCAGTTTGCATTTTGCAGGGGTTATCTTGTGTCAAAGCCAGAGAAACTGCAACTGAACCAGAGTTAGGAGCTTCCTCTCTTTATCTTAAATGGGAACTAGGTGTAAAGCAATGTGTCAGGGATGTTGGTGTGCTGCAGACCTGGAGACAGAGAAAAACTTTGCTGAAGAGAGGCTGTCTGAGGGGTTCATCTAGTCTGGATGGGAGGATCCCAAAGGATTCTGCCATCTCCTGCCTCCTCTCCTCTCCTTGCTCATTGTCACTGCCCTCCTGCAGTTTCTTCCCCCAGCCCTTCCTTTCGTGGTTCCTTCATGAGTCCTGACTAGCACTGTTTCAGTTTTCCATGTGGGTTTGTGCACCCAGGCCACAAGTATGACAATAATTAACAATATGAGAGGCAAGATGGGCCATGATCCTTGCTGGAAAATGACTGAGGGGCAAATTTTGGCAGAAGTGCTTGGAAATATCCTGAAAAGGAGCAGCAGGGCCAATGCTGATGAGGAATCTGTGTGCTTAGACACCCCTTATGTCCACCCAAACCTTCCCATTCTCCCAGCTTTTGGTACACTGCCAGAAGGACTGGCTGGCTCCTAGACACAAGTGACCAACGTCATCATCCTCAGCCCTTCTTCTCACTTGGGAGCCATGAATTATTCACAGGTTCTTTTAGCAGGTTCACACTGTACATGTGGCATCTGAAGCTGCACACAGTAATGAGGCTGATGAGCCACCCCTGTGAGTGCACAAGTGGCTACACCTGCAGCCACGTCTGCACACCAGGGTAGGTACATTTTTATTCTCTTCTTAATGCATCCCCTCCCAGCAGCATCTCAGGCACTTTTTTTTTTTTTTTTTGCTTCTGCTGCTTAGTATCTTCACTGAGCTGTTCACAATAATGCTCAGGTCTTCTCTCCAGAGATTACAGTTAATTCAGAAGCCATCAGTGTGTCAGAGTAGTTTAAATTATTTCTTTCAAATGCATTACCTTTTAGTTCAAGTTCATCTGCCATCATGTTAGGACTACCACTGGTGGTATTAGAGTTGTCTGGCATTTCAAACAATCCTTTGCAGCTTTTCCTTTCTGATCAAGCTTTTATCAGCTGCATATTTTGACATTTCATTGTTCATCAAAATCTTAGTGTTATTGGGAAATGCAGTACTTAGCAAATCCACTGAAACTATGATCATAGTCTTAAGACATCTGTCTTAAGACATAAAAAAATCTATAAAAAACTAATGGGTACATTCCTTATCTCAAAGTCCATATTTGTCTGCTGTCTGTTGTAAACAGATCCTCATAGAAATGAAGGAAATCAGTGTTATGTATGTACAATATAGTCACCTGCACATGGATAGATAAAAAATAGTCCTTATAGACATCCTTAGGGCGCTTCACTCTGAATATTTTTCAGCCTCAGGCTTCAGACACTTATTTCCATTGCCAGCTTGTCTCTTCAGCAGTTGTTAATCCAGGACGAGATTTTGCCTCTCCTTCTTGTTACCAGACTTTTTACATATTCTCACAGGCAGAATCCTATAGGAAGCTTTTCAACACTCTAAATAAATTATATCCGTCATCTTGCTTTAATGTACTATTTCTTTTTTTTAACTCAGAGAATTCTATGAGTTTAGGAGAAGCATAATTTACTTCTATGTATGTCATGCTAGTATGTTCTTACCAAATTATAAAGGTTCTTGTGCTTTATTGGTCTAATTACTATCTCAATTTTCTACACACTGAAGTATTTGATTCAAAAATTATCCTCAGCCCCATTTTAAAATGTGGGGTCTATATTGAGCACTTCTGCCTGTGTTGGTGCCTCAGTTTCTGCTTTATGTGAGGGGAAATTGTCTAAGTTTTTAATCACAAACTACCTTCAGATATTACAGTAACCTCAGCAGCTCTTGGAATTGACTGCAGCAGAGAAAGCAGCATACCTTTAAATGAGAACTTTCAACTTTTATTTTTTTAAAGATTGTTTTCAGATAGCTATCTTACTACAAATCTCCTCCAGAGTTTTAACAAATCTTGTTATAATAATTCACTTGGTGTTATGCATAAGCTGCTGTGACACAGTCGTTTCCATGAATGACTTTATTGGGAATATTACTGCAAACTGAGGAAAACAAAAGCTCTGTGGGAACTTAAACTCTACCAGCTAGACTACTGTACTTAGCTATGAGGACTATTATTAACCCAGTTACAGAAACATTTACTTGAATAATGAATGAGCTATTACTGAATGCTGTAGGCTGTGAGATTTAAAAAGAAAAGCTGAAAGTGTTCACACAGAACACTGAAGGACAAACAAGGAAAAAGGAAGAATTTTGTCAAATATTTAATTTTTCTTTTGGGTTAGTTTTGGAAAGGTATTGATTGACATCTGAGGATAGTGATCTTCTTCCCAAAGACTACCATGAAAACGAGTCCATACGTGAAACTGCACCTTTGAGAGGGTGAAAGGCAAATTAGCCCTCAGACACAAAACTCCTTATTTTTATTTCCCTGCAGAAATAGACCCTCTTCCCCCTCCCTCACTTAATCCCACACAGCTCAAGGCAATTTTTTATCAAGCTGCCAGGAACACCACAGCTAGGCAGTGCCACGGCACTTGCTGGGCAGCCCTGACCCCCACCAGGCTTGAGCTCCTGCTGCCTAGAAAGGTGCCCAGCTGCACCACAGTGTCCCAGAAAATGGCACAGAGGACACAGAGTCACTACAGAGCCAGTGTGAGGAGGGACCACTGTCCCTCTGGTCACACACCTCTCTGAGGCTCATTGGTGCTGCCATGCATGAAGCTGAGAGTCCCCTTGTGTACTTTGTGGCCTCTTCTCTGGACATTTCTGTGATGTCTGGTCCTTTGAGAAGGGAAAAGGATTTACAGCTGGGTCTTCCACAGCCCAGACAAAGCACAAGGTGAGTAGAAGATGAAGGAGGATGAAATGACACCTCCCCTTCTGGCTCCTTCCTCGCTTCCTTCTCCCTACCTTCATGCCAAAAAAAAAAAAAGAAATGAAGTGAAACTATTTGAGTGCCTCAAGCTGAACTCACAAATAGCTTCAGGACTTTCAAAACCACATTTCCGTGTAAATTTACTCTTCCTCCAAGAATTTCACCAGCTTCTCCCTCACTCCTGGTTTTATTTTCTGACTGGTTATGGTGTGTTGAGAGGCCAGCAATAAGTCCATTGTTAACACTGCTCAGCCTTCTGTTTATTGGAAACGACTTTCTTCCTCTGTAGGGCTGCCCATGCACTGGCTTAAGACATTTCAAGCTCCTTGCAATCCCATTTGCACCCTGCCTTGACATATCTCCAATCATGTTATTCATACACTTGTTAATTACCTGTTTTTCTAGAATAGTATCTTGAGTTAACACAACTGTTAAAATTTTTCCAGGTGAAAATTAACCATTTACTGTCATTTGTTATTTTTCACTAGGCTGAATTCACAGATACTAGTTTTGTGCTGATCAGCTAGGAAAAAACTTTTCCAAACTTTAGGGGCATATGTAATTTATCCTTTCCCTGTCCACATGGTAATAAAAATCCTGTGTATTTCCTCATAAATTCACTGAATCCCTTGAAGGCAGACTGTTGGCAAAACACTGGGGAAAGAAACCTTTTTTTTTTCAATTTTTAAAAATTATTATTATTTCTACAGCTACTTTTGCTTCAAACATTTCATATTTCAATAATTTCATATTTCTTGTATTTTTTAATATGAGGCTGTTTATATTTCTTTTTGCGGATGCATGGAGGAGGGATTTTAATTTTCTGGAAGATACCTGGATGGCTCCAACCACCTGTTCAGTCTTTCTGCTTGGCCATCTGGCAGAGGGAGCTGCAGGGACCCAGCCCCAGCCCGTGTGTTCATACTCTGGCAAACAGGGTGCCTGCTCTTCTCACAGTGGGAACCACCCTGCCACGTCCCAGGGCCGGCTTCAGCTTCATATTTACACTCTCAGAGCTCACTCCTGTGATGAAGCTGAGGTGAGGATTCACCAACACGAGATCAGACGAGATGTGCACGGAGAACTGAGGAGCTGCACTGCACATCACTGGGAGCCACCTCATCACTTTGAAACCTCTGGCTTTAATAGACTTTTTTATTGGCTTTGCCTCCCAATGTTTTTTTCCTCCTGTCTCCATTCATCTTGCCACCCATGAAAGAGTCCAGAATTTGTACAGAGACACAAAAGTCATTTGAGTAAGACTAGATTAATTTCTACATTGCAGTCATTGCAAGAAACAACACAGCTAATACTGTGTCTGAGAGTAAAGCATATTTGGACTGGTTTCATACTTTAATGAAAAGTATATTCCACTGAGTATCAACACCAAACAACATTACCTAGAGATATGTTAATAATAGTTTTGTCACTTACTAGAAGATTAAGATTTCACAATTCTCACAGAAGCAGAGCACTCTACATAAATTCCTCTTAAACCTCAACAACAGTATTACAGAACTGATAATTTATTTATTTTAAAAATGTCAGCAGGATATGACCACTGAGATGAAACATCTAATTTTCAAGAACATCTTCAGGGATGATGGCAAATTACAGGCACTCACAGCGACGCACGCGGCACTAAAGAATATAGTGTATGATCAAATATGACAAGTAGAGAACTGTTGGGGTTTTTTTATAAGCAGAACAATAAATTTGCCTAAAAGATAGATAAATTGTGATAGAATGTGATATTCTGTACTATGGTGTTCTAGTTCAATGGCTGTGAATAACTGGATAACTGAATAAGGAATTTTGTTTAATTGTTATTTCAGAAATTTAAACCCTCTCGTCCTCATGGTTCTCTGTCTGTGTTAGTTATCAAACATGGTCTGGTATTGCTCTAGACAGAGAAATAATAACCTAATAAACCGCAAAACAGTTTTATACAACTAGATTTTTTTCATTTTTCCCTCCCAGGGAAACTATCATAGAATTCCTTTCTGCTGTTTTCTATAAGATACTGCTGTGGGGTTTATATTTTCTTTCTTATGTAAAGTTCTTTTTTTTTTTTTCAAGAATTTTATCATCTGTTCATCTTTGTAATGTGGGGGTTTTTTAAGTCTCAGACTTTCCACTGTGTCACAAAAATTATCTGGTGATCAAAACACCAATGATACACATGAAGTTTCATTTGCTGAAATAAAACCACAGATGGATTTATAAAAAAAAATCTTTCCATCAGAACAGCAGTGGTCTGGAAGTTGCCCTATGAATAAATATGCATCCAAAGACCACAGAAGATACAGAAATATTTTATGGGCTCGGTGTTAGGTTTTCCTGCTTAAATATATCATGCTGTACTTTTTAATTCCTTTTTGCAATACTGTTTCTGAAGAAAGATGCTTTTTTAAAAATCGTAAGAAAGAAGTTCCCAGTGCTGCACAACTCCCAGGTACAGACACTATCGCATGTTTTAAAGACTTCAGGGTCAGACTCTCACCTGCTATAGGTCAGGATGGCCCTGCTGACTGCAGTGACAGCTCCTATCATGTGGGGCTTCAGCTTTCATGATTTCCATGAAGTCTCTGTAGTGTACAATGGGTTACAGATTTAAATGCTTGTAGTTTTGTTGATTACACAAATGTTTCCAAAGAACCTGATGTTGAAACAAAGTGTGTTTCTCTACGGAACAGATGTTTCTCCCTGTTTAGACACCGCAGTAACCACTGCATTGGAAAAAAACCCTTATCTTTCTGAAGTCTTACTTGCCTGAGAGTCTCTAAGCCTCATGCTCGTGCCCTGGCCATAGCCTGCCCTGCTTCCAGCACATGTATTTTCCCTGAGCCCACCCAGGGTTAGCCCTTCTGTGGGTGTGCAGCACCAGCAGCACAGGACCAGGGCTCACGGGTCAGCCCTCTCTGTACAGCACGGCACCTGAGAACACACACAGAGCTGTGCTTACACCCACTGACACAACCAGCTGTTCTTCAGAAGCTCCTGAGTGCTCAGTTGTCACTCCTTCAACAGGAAACTATTTTTATTTCTGAGGTGGCCAGGGCTGCCCTGAGGGAAGGGCAGGTGCTGGCTGCGGAGAGCCCGGTGCCAGCGGTCCCAGCCCGGTGCCACTGCAGCAGCTCAGCCGCCTCCTGCCTCCTTTGTTTGCCCCCCAGGCAGACCAAAGCCCCTGAACTGTAGTCATCCTAGCACTCAGCTGTGGCATAAATGACTCAAAAGCTGGAACAGAAACCCAGGAAAGGATAGGATTCACCACTCTACTGGGAAACTTCATGCTGTTTTACTGAGGGAAAAGCTTCTTCCATGTTCCCCAGGACTCCCTTCAGTAGGGGAGTTATTTAATACTAAAAACTGCTTCTTTACCACCTCCACTCCCTGTCCCAAAACAGGAGCAATGATTACTTGAGAATGTAATTATAATCCCTCCAGTGTTCTGCCCCCGCCACGGGTCTTGGGACATTCAGAGTAGCAGTAAGAAAGTCTCAGATTATTTTTACATCATTACGAATGGAACCAGTCCATTATTTTCCTCCTCACCCTGTGCTACACGGGTTGCAACTTGGCCACTTATGAGCTTTGGCCTCCAGCCTCTGGAGTGCTGGTTCAGCATGAACTCCTGCTGTTTTCCCTGTTGGGAAGCTTGAGATGATCATCTGCAATAGTGCTCACAGACAGTGTAGGTTAAAAAACCATTTAATGAGTATTTTGTGTCTCATGCCCATCCCATAGCAAGGTGAACCTTGTTCCCAGTTCTCCTTTCTGTCATGTGCAAACACAGCACCATTGACTGAGAAAGCCTTTGGCTAGAACCTTAATTTCAAAGCAGAGGACTGACTGGGATAGTGTGTGTGCACCTGGGAACAAGACAGGATCACAGTAGGGGCTGTTTCCTCCAGCAGCCACCTGCAGCAATTGCCTCCTTCTCCAGCCATAGCCCACAATCCACCAGCTGCAGCTTGAAGCCTCAGAAGAAAAATTTGGGTACTCAGCAGAGGTGAAACACACACCATCATCTGCTACAGCTGCCTCCCATGTCCTCCAGAAGTCCAGTGAGCTGGGGTTTAAGGCTGAGTCCTGAACATGCAGGTGAAGAAAATACATTCAGGGCAAACATATCAAAAGTTGGATCAGAAATCTATATCCCAAACAGGATAAAATGCAAGAAGACAGATGACTACTCCAGACTAGGCTAGACAGAGAGACGTAGGAAAGAGAATAAATCTGTACAAAATTTGGAAAGAGGACCAATATGAAAAAAAGAGAGGAGCAGAGGTATTCTTAGTACTGCCAAAGGAAAACTGAAATTGATCTTGTAAAGTTTGAGGCAAAAGAGCAAGAGCTCTTCAGCAGTGTAGAACATAAGGAAATAGAAGTGAGACACTATGGATGCAGACTTTGCCTCAGTTTCCCACAGGGGTGACGAGTTTAATCATGAGAGGAAAAGACAGACGATGGTAAAAAGAGCTGGAAATCACGGTGGAAACAAAACTCAAGGAGTTGAACGCGCTTGGTTCAGAGAAAGGGTATGATCTCATCCCTGCGTTCTGAAAAATACTGGCACAAAAAATGGCAAGACAGTGCTTCAGAAGGAAAACAAAGTACTCAGATTAATTCTAGACTCATTAGTCTGTCTCAGCAGTGTTCATGGTTTAAAACAGATTCTGAAGAAAATGGTAATTAAAGAAAAGTGATAAAACGCAACAGGAGTGATTTTAAGGTAGCTTCTGCCAGACTGCCTTAGATAAAACATTAAATTTATCTAATAAAGAAAATATTCCATACAAAGTCTCTGGGCTTTGATAGGATATTTTACTATAGGTCACATGGAAATCCTTTCTTCAAACTGGAAAAGCTGGGATCAGTTGGGAAAGTGAAAGGTGAGTAAGAAGTTGGCTTAGAGATAGGAGTGTGGAGGAAAAGGAGACAATGAGTAATCCTGCAAGAAATATGGGGCTGGAGGGAGGTTACTAGGAGAGACTCCAAAGTCTTAATATTTTGATAATGACCTTGTCAAAGCCATTAGAACTGTGCAGATGAATTAGCTGGTGACCTAATGTTAAGGAACATCATGAATACAGAGGAATAGCAGAATACCCTACAAAAGAAGAATTATATGGCCCTCAAGGCTAGAGTAAGGGAAGGGATGAAATCCTACAGTACCAAAAATGAGGTCATGCTCTTGGGAACAAAAGATCTTCATGCAGAACCAGTCCTAGCTCCCAACTATGGAATTTGCTCCGTCATGCCAGCATAACAAAAGTGTTATCTGTCATTGATTGGAGTGATAAGGAGTCTCCAAAACATCTTCAAATTATGTAACAATATTCTATGGGCAAAGCAAGAGGGGGTGACATTTTACACTCTGCTCCAGGGTGAATGGGTGCCCCATCAGCATCATCTTCATAAAACGCTCCTGTGAATGACAGCCTCACACAGAGGTACGTGTGGGACAGCCACTGGAGCTCCCTGACCCCTGAGGGAGGGCAGCCTGTCACATTCTCTGGCTGGGCACCAGGCAGCCTCGGGCACAGGATGCTCGAGGGTGTCCAGGCTGCAAGGTCTGTCTTAACACAAGTTTCTCGACAGTCCTGATCAGGAACAGGGGGTTTGGAGCAGGCTCAGAAACAACAGATGGTCGAACTCAAGGGACTGGTTTTGGAGGAGAGCGGTCCCAAATCCCTCAGTAAGAAATAGCAGGAGCTATTTTTTTCCCCTAATGTGAACATGGCAACCTCCATTGCTTGGCACCTTTTTTTGGTCAGTTTTCATATGCCATGGAGGGCATGGGCACAGATGACTTTTGCAGAGCAGTTTCTCTTGAGGCTCTGTGAAGCCTCGAGGAGAAACACTAGCCAAAGAAATAAAGCAGAAGCCAACTCTAAATTTTTTCCCTTGCCATATTGCTCTGCCACTGCAGACATGAGTGCTTGAATTCAGACCTAAGCATACATGCTTGCAAATTCTCAAATGCATTTCCCTCAGCTAGAGGTACTTTGCATAAACTGAATGGAGGCACTTTGGATTAACTTGGCTATAGATCCAGCACACACACAGAATTTGGGTGTTCTCACACAATGGAGGAAAAGGAGCCTTCTTTTAGCTTGCTGAATAACTACTGAATAGTATTTTCAATAATCTTTACAGAGTGCCTGTAATTACTATATCTGACTCTATAAGCAGTGGATAAAGATCTCTGAAGGTTTGAAATTGTAAATATTCTAAATATCAAGTTTTAGCAAGGCGTGCAGATGGCCAGTTCTGCATGTGAATAAGCTATTAAGGTATTTATAAAAAGCCAGAAAATAACCTACCCAAAAATCTCTCAGATCAGAGAAATAAATTTAGTGGCTATTTTTCAGCTTTTAAGGAAAGACCGCCATAGGTCTATCCAATTTCCACATGTTAAGACCTCAGAATTACAGCCAAATATGACTTTGGAGTCAATACTGCTGCAATATAAGGATGTGTCTATAAAAAATGCACAGAAAGAATTTGTCTGAAAAACAGGAATTCTGATGACATGGTATCAGCAAGGAGCTTGGTAAAGATCCCAAACACATCTATAATACATGGGCTGAAATCATGGTTTAAATTTATTGTTCAATTACAGCTTCAGGCTCTTGGAGTTCACTGCTGCCAAGAAATATATATGACATTAAATTATGGAATATTTTCTTAAATATTTTAATACATTTGAGTACTTGTAACATTTTATTTAAGCATATTATTCAGAGAACAGAAAACATTGCTCTTTCCTAATTAAAGGTGTGAGTCAGCAAGACCAATAAAATGCTTACTCCAGTGTTGGAGAAAACTCTGAAGAGGGGGAAAAATCCTATTTAAAAGTCCCCTATTATCCTGGCAGTGCCTGCCTGAGTGACATCTCAATGTATTTTTGCTGAGTTAAGCCTTACAAGACCCATCCACTTATGGCACAAGATTTCATTTAGCCATTAATTTATTTGATTTGTCAAGAGATTAATAGGCATGTGAGATGTTAGTTAAAATTTCAGACACCTTGTGAGGCTCTATCAGATAGAGGAAGGCTATTATTAGCAGGAGTGTAGATGCTATCTGAAGGATGGAGGGTCACAAAATGGGAGGTGCGACTGGTCACCTTAGGTGGGAAGGGCGGTGCAGACACTGGGCAGTGCCTTCCCACTGCTCTGGCCAATGATCCCAGCAGCAAACTATCAAAAAAGAACCAGATAAGAGATGGTATCCTAACTTCCACAGAGGGTTCTGTCAGGGTTTGAGGTGTTTTACTTCTTGTGACACCTGCCAAGACACACCCAACCCTGTAGCTCTGTAGAGGTATGAGGGTTAGCAGACTGAAAGTTTGGTCCCTCACTTCTGGGGTTGCACCCACACCTGAAGAGCTCAGCAGCTGGAGGCTTGGCCAGCTACCTCTGGACAAAGCAGGTCTGCTCCTTGGTGCACTCATGATCTGTCATCCAGAGCACTGGCATCCAGTTTTCTTTCACCTTTTCTGTTCTTTGGAAACCACAGCAGACAAAGAATGCATCCAGGCCTCACGCCTGCATGCATTCAACAGGCTCTGTAGCTGAATGTGAGAGGTAGGAAGAGCCCTTGGTCCTGTAACTCAGATGCAGCTCTGTAGAGCAGCAAAGGCAGTGCAGAGGATTACAAAAAGATTTTCACCTTTACTCTAGCTCTTCTAATTCCTGAATGGATCAATCATTAAAGAAGCTTTCATGGCTTTTCAAATGGTTTCAAATTATTTGTGAGTATCCAACTTTCTCCACTGCATTCAAGAACCATTAAACATGCAGTCTCTGATCTGAGATTTGTTAAGTAGGAATGCAGTATTTAAACTGGGATTACCCTCTCAGCTGCAAATTTTTAATAAAATTTCTAAATGACAACATTACTGTCATTAGTAATGAAGTAGATACAATTATTGCTAAGTGAACATTTGATACATATTAATAGCATCTCATTCAAACATGCAAGAAAATTGCATTAGTTCCAGAATGTATCCTGCAGGGAACAATCTCTCACTGCCATGAGGCCAGATTCCCATGTTGTTCAAACCCATACAGTCAAAAGAATAATTCTGATACCTTCTGATAGGTTTGAGAGAAAAATATTTTCAATAGTTGTCCACAAATGAAGGGTCTGAGCCCTTGTGAGTGAGAGGTGAATCCACAAAGGACTTTGGCCACTGTGATGCTCTTCTACCCCACAGCCTCCCTGATGCTCCCTGTCTCACTACGTTTGTGAACTGGGAACACTTCAAAACAGGAGATGAGGGTCAGAACCCCTTCAGGCAATGACAGCATCTGAAATCAGATTTCTCATTCCTGGTAGGTCCTCCCACTGCTAAAAACCTGGTAAAACCAGGTGTCAAGGGGTGACATGGCCATCTGGTTCTCAAGCACTGCACAGGTGGGTGCTGAGCCTCTGGAGAAGGCTCCCACCTCTGGGCCATGCCTAGGCAGAGAATGGTGACATGGAGCTCTGAGCCAGCTCTAATGGCACCTCTGCTCTTTTCTTTTGCCTTGGATTAGGTATCTCCCTCAGAAGCCAAGAACTAACCCTTACATGCTCTCTCTAGGCTGCAGGCAGGCTGGATTTAACTCCTGCATCCTGTTCCTAGTCCCAGTCATCTTCTTTTAAAGCATTGCCTAATTTGAATCAACTAAACTCACGTTTTTTTGGATGGCACCATAGTGCATCACTGAGCCCCACAGCCTTTCACATCCACCAGTGTCTCATCTGTGTTGTAAGAACTGAACTCAGCTCCTCTACCTATTTTCACAGATTATTCAAACCAGAGCTATGATCTTTAGTTGCAGTTACCTGTCCCTGTTAGTGCAGTAAGTGCCTGGTTGGTGTTTGAGACCATCAACCCCTGTCCACGAGCATGTATCTCCTCTTGGCTTCAGGTAATAGTCTCTGCACTGTGAGGGTCATATGCAGAGATGGTGATCCTCTTCTCCACTGCCATCCTTCCAGGAGACTTTCTGAAGTGAAGCATTGCTACTGTGCAGATCTCCTGGAAACAGCTGTCTGCTGAAGTTTGCTGTGTCTTCAAATATTTAATGAAAACCTTATAGAAGCTGTGGCTGAAATTAAAGCTGAGAGAAGAGTCTGGTAGGATTTGAAAAGCCCAATTCAGTAAGAGCCATGAGAGTCTCTTGAAGCAAAGCTCTCTGAAGTGGTACAGTCATTGCTCTGGATGAACATATGTTTGCCTTGCCCCTGTAGGAGTGGAGCACACTCCCCACCAACATACAGTCTTGTTGTTCCAAAGAGGGATTTTCTCAACATCAGCAGCTTGTCCAAATGCTAATCCTGAAACTATTGAAGCAATTCTCTAAAGACTATTATTTTTCCAATACATATTAGAGTACATATTCTGAACACTGTTTTTCTTTTCATCTATCCACAAAACCTGCAAGAGATTTTCCTATTTAGGGCGTGAGCCTGCACCTTTGAATTTAGCAGGAACGTTAGTATTGAAATAATATAAATCCAGTTTTTTTTTAAACATGGTACATAAAATAGGACTTTTCCAACAGCCAGAACTTATAAACATCATGTATTTTTCCCTTTTTAAGGGGAGTGGCATAACAGTGTTGCCAGAAAAGAAATATTCCCTGTTCTGTTTCCATTTCTCTCTTGTACACACACATTTATAGTGAATGTCAAGAAAATTACAGCATAAATTACCATAACTGAGAGTTTAGAAATTGCCCAGAACTATAAAAATGTTGGACTGAAAACAGTCAGAAAGAGCTTCTGACTTGCTGACCATGAGTGCTACAGTGGAAGAAGACAGACATGGAGTTTGCAGTAAGAGACTGACAGTCTTTCTAGGGAACTCTCACTCTGTGACTGAAAACATCCCAGATAACACAGATCCCCAAAGCCATTTGAGCTGAAACATAGATCTCCTCCTCCTAGTACCAGATTTGTGGATTTCTGTACATTGAGAGCAGCAGTGTTAGTGCTACCAGCCATCACACTTAGCCCTTCGCCTTCTAGCCAATTCAATTGGCTAGAATAATAGAATAGAATAATGCCATATTTTCTATCTGAAGATCAGTTTTATTTCACAGTTAAAGCCTCCAGTGTAATGTTTTCAGAGGTCTGACAATCCAGGATTTACCTGGAATGTGTGACTGCAGGCAGAAGAGCCAATGGTGAATGCTGTGGGTAAGCAGGAAGATCCAGACATCAAGGCCCTCACTGTAAGCATGACAGCATTGCAGCCTTTATGCATTGGTTCTCACCACATCCTGTGTCTCCTCTTTGCACTATGCCTTGATTCCATTACATCTCTGTTTCCATCTTCAAACATCAACATTGCATGGGCGTGGTGTGGTTTTAAACTGCCCTTGTGTGTCCTTCATTTCATGCAGGGAATACCAACACGTTTCTCCAAAATGGATTTTCTCAAAAGTTTTATCTAAGACCGACATATTTATGTTGCAGATATCAGATCTGAGTTTTTCAGAATCAGCATCAGCAGAACGTGTCAGAATAAGGCAGTGAATACCTTGGCACACCTGTATTCCCTTCCCCATACCTGCACGAAAGGAGTGGATTCAAGACACTGTGACTCTAATTTACAAGCAGCTTTTAGAGCTTCTGTTTCACCTGTAAAGCAATGACTCCCTTAATCCTGAGTATTTTCCTGTGGTCTTACAAATGCTGATAATTATTTGGAAATTAGAGCAGCAGCAGCAAATTTTTATGGGAAAATTTTGTTCAGGATTTACTTACTTCTTGAGGAATACATGTGTTAATGTGGTTCCTTCCCCACAGAACTCAGAAGGAGGATGTTGCTTAACACACCAAATGTTAAAAAGCTAATAGTCTCTTCTAGAAGTGCATCTGCAGAGAGTAAAGTGACCCATGATGATTCATAATTTTCTGGGAATAAGGAACCCAAGACTGTGTCATCAGAATGGGAAATACCATAAGCACAGCAGTTTTGCTAGCAGCCACCTGAGGTTAAATAACTTGCTTGAACATCATCCAGACATCCTGTCATGGATGTGAGGTCACCATGGCAAACAATAGATGATAATGTGTGAGTTCAAAGACATAGCTGAGTTTTATACGCTTTGTTCCTGGGTCAAAAACATTTCTGTCCTTTATTATCTTGTTATTACCCCAACACGAAATAGGGAAATAGCCAATATAATGTATTTCCCAGAAGAAATGAGAAAAATCTGAGGAGCTTTCATGCTCTTTCTTAACTGAGTGGTTCAAACACCTCTGCAGATTTTCCTTTGAATTTACTGATTTTTTCCTTTGAGCTTTTTGCAGGTGGAAATTTTCCTGGGAAAAAACAGGCTCCTAAAGAGAAGTAACCGCATTGTTACAACAGCTGAAACCTTGGAGCCCTCCACAAACATTTTCACAAGCTGAAGGAGCAGCCAGGCAATAGGCATTTTCAAATTGTTGCTATCTACCTTAAATCATCCAGAACAGCCCTGTGTATTCCCAGTTCTTGGCCCGAGGTGTAGGTTTCTTGGGCCTCCTGGAATAGCTCCAAATCCTGACTGGGATGACGGTGCCAAGGCCTTAAGTGCTGCAGCCCTGCTTCTATCGCTGTGCAGAGCCAGGGAAGAAAAGCGAGCTGGGTTCTGCCAAGCAGACCACAAATGTCTTGCTGAGCCCATTGTTGCTTTGTTTCCCTTAAAATAGGGGTTCCCTTCTTTTCCTGGCTGTGTTTTTTACCAGTATGTGATGCTGACTTGTTCCCAAATGTGAAAGGAGACCCGGGTGGGCTGGGAAACTGCGGGGGCCAGAGGCTTGTCTGGTGAAAGGGAAATCTCGCGCTTCCTTTCATGGGGCTGGTGGCCATCTCCAGTAGCAGGTAGATCACCATCCTCCTGGGGGCACAGCCCACATCCACAGTGTCCCAGGTTAGGCCAGTCCCAGGATTCCAGCTTGTTAGTGACCCCAGAGCCAGCAGCAGAAAAGGCTCCCTTGGGATGCACATCCCTCTTGACTCATGCCTCATCCTGCTCTGCACCACTCCTTGGAGTGCAACAATGGCATGGGCTCTGCTGGGCTGGAGGCAGCCAAAGAGAAGGAAAGCATCAGGGGCAGTAAATCAGTGCATGTTAAAAGTTAATGCCATCAGTCAAAAGCCTCAGAGATGGAACATTATCAATCTTTGAAAGTTATTATGCAGAAGCAAGCTGGTGAGTGCATAAATATTTTACAGATCTTAAACTATTGAACAGTTATTGGAGCAGGGATTTAATCTCTTTCAGCCTGACTTGACAAAATAGCAAAAAAAGGGGTCATAGTGAGAAAACAGGCATGAATTGGTGTGATGAAACCTTGGAGTCTATCCAGAGAGTCCATTCTTCTCCCATACTGGTAATTGTTGTAATTCACTGACTTCAATGAAGTTACTTTTTACTCACACCCAAAATAAGCCGGAAAAAATATAGTGCAAAGCTCTTGATTAATCTTTGGAAGGTTTGCAATATTTGAACCTCATCATCTGTGTTGCAAGGTCATCTTCTGTGTGGTAAATATTCCTAGTGCCCTTCAACTGCAGATGTAGACTTTTTTTTATCATAAAACCAAAGGAACAGACTTCAGGGCCTGTAGATGTGCTCTAAAGTTCTTTCCACAAATACATAGGAAAATTTCCAAAGTTTTCCTGAAGGAGTGCTTTATACTGACTATGACCCTTTACATATCCATAATGGGTTTATTTGCTGTGTAAATTTTGAGAATCATTGGGAAACGCCCCAGTGTGGCTTTCCAAGTGATAAGACAGAGCTTCTCCCAGCTGCACATAAAACCCCATCCATTTTCTCTCCTGCACAGACAAGGATGAACCCACTAAACTGTAAACTGGACTTTGCAGACTCTTTCCTTTTGTTTGTTTCCTGCAAACCCTTTACTTTTGTCTGTTTCCTGCACAGCATGGAAAGGACTTTGCTGATGGACTCGGGACAATTAAAATTTGCTGCCTGCCTCAGGAGCAGCTGCTGCAGAACTTCCACCTCCTACAGATGGCCCACACCAGCTGCCTGCAGGAGGGTTCCTGCCCAAGGACTCATCATGACAGGGTCAGGGCCCTGGTGCTCTCAGGGTACGTGGCAGGTGGAAAGTGGAGCTGCCTCAAATGGAAACACAGCATTCACTGCTTTCCATCAAGTGGGCATGGTTTACCCTCCCTGGAAAAGTCTCTCCCCCTTTCTGGGAAGGGAAGAACAAACCCTTCCAGGCTGTGCCATCAGGACCTCTGACTCTTCTCTGCCATGACTGAACCCTCCACATGCTCACAACACAGAAAACACCCTGCCCTTAAGCACAGCCTGACAGAAATCTTCTCTTTCTTTTTCATTTTTGGAGGTTTTTAATTTGGTTTTGGTTGGGTTTTTTTTCCCCAAATCTTTGTGTGAGACATGAAGATCTGCTTTCCTGGAGTCACTTTATAAATTAGTTGACCTGCTTTGACCTTGGGGTAGAAAGGCAAACTTCTCTATTAATCTATTATAAAAGAGTCTCATTCAGGATAAAGGGAGGCTAGTTTCTAGCTCCTCTTTCTACTGAATATTGCCACAGGTTTTTTAATGCAAAACACACTGGAACAGATTTCTGAGGTAAAGGTTAAAAATATATTTTTTAGGAAAAGTGTCCCTTTCTGTTACTTTTAAGGCTTATCAGCCTTGGTCATACTGACGAGAGGTGCCCATGGAGCACTTGTACCAGCACTGACTGGAGAAACATTGGGATGATTAGACTGTGTCTGTATGATAGCAGTGTAGCTTAGACCCCATTAAATTAAATTACACTTCCCATTAAATTAAATTAGTCTTCTCTTTACTTCTTGGGCTCACCTGACACAAAGAAAATGAATTGCTGCAATTTACATGCTGCTTTGGCTTGTACCATCTTTTAGCCACTCGACATGTAAGATGCACACATTTAAATCCATGTAAAATAAAGTAAATTAAGGTGGATTGAAGGAAATACAGAACTATGGAAGATTTGGTGACTTGTGTGGGAATTTGTCCTACCAGTCTCAGTCTTGGCAAGGAGAGAAGCCTTAGTGGCTACAGCAGGATTCTCAATCCTTGCCCTCCACTGCAGACCTAACCCCATTGCCACTTCTGGGTTTCTTTGGTTTCTCTGAGGGATGTGGAACGTTTTTTATGGATTCTACCTCCCTTCATCACTCTCTCTTACTCCTACCCCTAAGGCAAGCATGGAACAACACTCCTTTTCTTGCCTCCAAAAAACCTTGTAACGTTTCAATCACTCATTAGCATTTTTTTGTGCTTGTTTCCCTCCTGTGTATCAGTGAAGCTGGTTAAAAAAAGGGATGACTTCTTTTTGACTTTCTGCCTGCTCAATATAACTCTCCTTCTTTTATGCAACAGCACAGCATCTTATTAAGAAATATTTACTGCATTTAAGCAACAGTTTCCAAGAGCAGCTGATATAGAAACATTCTGTTAAACTTTAGGCTGTGTTTTATTTTTAAAGTTACTTCTTCACAATGTAAATTCTGACTCTGGAAATTTCCTTCCGATGTTTAATCAGCCCCTGGGAAACACACTTGCAGCAGCTGTTCTTTTGAAGCTGGCACACCAGACCAAGCCCTGTGTTAGATAAAGAGTGTTTCTCATATCTCCATTCAGAATAGTCAACATTTAAAAGCTCAGCTAGATATCTTCCAGCTTCAGCAGTGCTGGTGAGAGTGCAGTCAGCCTGTGCCTTCAGCTTGTGTACTTTCAGACTTCCAGGACTTTACAGAGCTTTAGGGGTTCAATACTCTATCATACACCATTTGTGAATTTGCCTTCACCCAGGCAAGATGATTGCCTGGATTTTGCATTTTCTTGGATTTTTCCTCACTTCTTTCCTCACCTCTTTTCCTCACAATCCTTTCTTTCTTCACTTTATTCTTTGCTCACAGACACCTGCTTGCTAACGTCCACATATTAGAGGGGAACATCTTATTTTCTCCATTCCACCTTGAATGTACTCAGAAACAGTTCTACATGATGCTGAAGTTCTCAAAGGCCTCAGACTTGGGCTACAAGAAATACTACATTCCTGCTGAATTAAGCTGAAATAAGCTCAATATCAATGGTGTTGGAGGGAGCTCAGTCTTCTTCAGAACAAGTCCCTGTCTGTGTAGGGCACTCCTGGAAAGGTGCTACAGTTCTGCTCCAGTGAGCTGAAGGTACTGGCTACATCACAGGATCCTTTCTATTATAAATCCTCTAAATCACTGTATTTTCATAAGAAAATATTAATAAGGTACAAAAGACACATCAATATGCTAGCACAAACTAGAAGTACTTTGTTTCCTTGTATTGTGCTACACTCTTTCATTGTAAAATAATAGTTTGATTTTATCCAACACAAGGTTGATTTACCTTTTCTGCACGTAATGCACAATTTTTTTTCACATAAAGGTGGCATTCAGTAATATTGATTTCTTACTGTTAAATATACTGTCATGTCAGTGTGTCATTATCAGCTCAGTGTGTCTTTATCAGTATGGGCCAACATTGTTGCTCCTAAATGCAGCAATATGAGTAAAAACAGCTTGTGTTTTACAGGTGCAGAGTGTAAAATGCCTCTTCTGGTATTCACCTGGAGTGGAGATGTCCAGCAGAACAAGAACTAAGGAAGTTTTAAGACTCTCCAGACTCACAGCTGAGTGAGTTTCAGGACAGGTGGGTGTAATAGATTACAGATGCCATGAGATGTTAGCTGCTGCCTTAGGCTGTTTGCCTGGGGAGCTGCGAGGTCTGCACTGCCTTGCTCATGCATGGCCCTGTAGATAACCAGCAGCCCTGGTCCCTGCATGCACAGAGCAGAACCAGAGCCCCTCTGTGCCTCCTCTACAGAGCAAGATAACAGCCATGGCTGGTGAGAGATGTCAGAGGCAGCAGAGGATGCCACAGGGATGATAAAAGTGGGGGTCATGACAGCCAGACACCAAAGCCTTTGAGTGCATGGCAGGAGCTGTGAGGACACTCCTGGCTGTCCTATGTGGTGGGGTGTGATCCCTATGCCCTCCCTGTCCCCAGCCCTGGACTCAGCTCAGCAGGAGTTATGCCATATAACATCTGCTCTTATTGTGACATTGAAAAGAAAGCGAAAAAAGTAAAATAGGTACACAGCCCAAAATATAATATAGCCAGGTTAAAATGGCCAGTGAAAGGTTTTGTATTTGACCACACATGTTCATAGAAGTTTGAGGTGCCAACCTCAGGCCAAGAGGTTGATAGGAAGGGAGAAGATTGCAGAGAACATAAAATGAGCAATCATGCACAGGTGGACAATGCAAAGGATAAGATCTCAGAAACTGCAAGTAATGAGAGAAAAATAGATTACCTCAGAATTAAAGCATGAATTGAAGCACTGACATCTGGGAAATAAAGAGCCACATAAATATGAGGTGGCAAATATGGAACAGTTTGCCCCATATCTTAAGAAACAATTTACAAGTCTGATGAGTGGAGTCCTTTTGTGTACTGCTGCACAAACTTTGGGCTTAGCAACTGAGAAAGTACCTAAGAAGTCTTCTCTCAGATTTTTTTTTCCCTAACAAGACTTCAAAATATAGTCCAGTATATTTTTCACTCAGAGCTTTGGTATCATGATGTCATACACAGTTTAAGGAACCGAACAAAAGAAAGAAAGAAATTTAGTAATACATACTAATCCTGTACTGTTTAGGACCTTGGCAATAATACCATGGAATACGTGCTTTGTGAGGCTCCTGGCTTGGGCAGAGAAGCCCATGCATGTAGTTCGTGAAAGCTCTCTAAAAAAGCTTCACTGTCACTGCAGCATGTGTTTTAAATGGTCTCTAGTCCCCAGAAATCTATTTTCTGGTTTCCTTCCAGGCCCCTTCATTGCTATCTCTACTTGCTGCAGAAATCGAGCACTTGTGTACGTGGGAGGTGTGGTGTAGCACGGATTTATCATGCCAAACAGAGCACTCCTTATTGGAGGCACACTGCTAATACCTCTGAAAGGCTACAGGGCCTGTTGGAAGGGACTTAAATCATCTGCTGGTATTTATTTCAGCTCGAAGTTATGCATGCAAAATAGTCATAAAAAAGGTGGCTCAATGAATCTTTCCTGCCCTGAAGTTGCACTGCACCTTCCAGCTGACCTGCTCTGGCTCAGACACCCGGCACATGAGCTCTCCCATCCCTGTCCTCCTCCTCCCTCCTCTTCCCAGGAGGGAAAGAACGACAACAGGGAGCTCTCAGCTGCAAACCTGCCATCAGTATCCTTTGAGAAGTGTGATCCCCTGGCAGGGGCCCAGTGGCCCAGCAGTGCCTGGCTGGTCCCTGCCCCCTCCTTGGCTCAGACTTCCCATGCAGGGACATCCACCCAGTGCTGGGATCGCTCTGGCAGCCCCCAGCCGGGGCCCTGAGCAGCAGCATTGCTGCCTTGGGATCCTTAGCTGAGCTCGAGGGGTTTGCTGTTATCACCTCACACCACTGCCCAAAACAGTTGTTACATCTCAGCCCAGATGCTCCATTTCAAAGGCAAATGCCGTGATTCCTGTATAGATTTGTTTTCTCAGCTTGTCAAGCACTTAAGTGCCTTTCATCTTGAAGTATCCTAAATGATAATATGCACTTATATAGCTTAAGCTCCTCTAATGAATGAGTTCTTCATAAACACTTGGTAATTAGGTCTCACAACAGCCCGATGAGCTGGGAACAACTCTTTGTTGTGGTGCAGAGGGATGAGCTGAGGCTGTGAGGGGACAGGCAGGGTTCAAGCTGTCAGCTCAACTCAAAGCTCAGTGGCATGAGGCACTGGGATCTGTGCCTGCACTGAGAACTGCTGCCTCTATGTCCACGAGGAAAGAGCACAGAAACCAGACTTTTCCCCAGAAATTACTTTCCATATGAATGAGGATAGTGAAAACTGAATGGTTTCTGTTTCCTCAGCACCTGCCCATTACCTTTGTCCAGAGCTCGTGGTGACCCAGCCCAGCCCCTTGCCCCTGTTGATGCTGTTGGTGGTGGGACAGGGACCCTGGCGCTGTTGCCAGGTCCTACGGGGCAAAGACACTGGACTTGGTCGTCACAGACTCCTGGGAAATTCATGCCCATTTTGGCTAGGGAGTGACAAGAGGTTTCTAGGCAGGAATTGGCTTCAGACATGTTCTTGGAGGAAGAAATAGAGAGAAATGTTCATATAGTCAAATGAGCATTTCCTATCAGAAACATTTCAGCCAAAGGGAAAAAGAAAAGTGCTAAACAGGTCTTCCCACAGACTTCTCTTTCTCTGGCTCTTTTTTTACCTTTCTCAACATTGCTGTCATCTGTCACTGGCAGCTCTACTGTGGGAATTTCCTTTGTCTCTGGCTATTTTGTAGCACCTTCAGCACGGAGACCATCAGGAATTGTACATATCACAATTCTAGCTTTCAGCTAAAGGAAAGGACCTCTTCTGCAAGGTCTTTCATTGTGTCTTCCACAGTGGCTCTTCCAAAGATGTAATGAAATCTGCTTGCTTGAGCCAAAGAAATTGGCACTGCTCAGACACATGCAGCTGCTACTTTTCCTCTAGTGGGTTCTTATACAACTTCCAGACACTGAACTACCCTTTGTGTGTGATCTTCCTATCTCTTTGCTGCTGCCACTTGTTTTTAACTAACCCATAGGATTCAGGTATCCTGCTGAGGTATCATACTGTAATGTTGTTGCCCTCCTCCTGTGATGCCCATGAAGACATAAACCTATCCATTTCCCACTTTTCTGAGTCCTGAAGTTACCCACTCCAGCAGTACAGCAGTGTGTGTTTTGCCTTGCCAATGCAGTAAAACCAAGACAGCAATGAAGCATTATAGGAAAAAATCAGTCCCTGCCCTTTTTCCAACTCTGTTGTGCATTTGCTGGTGCTGCCAAGGTGTGTTTTTGGTGACCTGTCCTGCCTGCACTCCTGCCCTGTGGGGGTGGTCTTCCCTTGCTATTCGATTGTTCCTTGCTGCATCTTTCAATTCAGTTTGTGCTTTTTTTCTCATGCCAGCTGCCCCCTCCATCTGCTTCCCTCTGTGCTGAGGGTTTTCCTGCCCTCTCAGCCCTGCTCCCCATTTCTGTGCAGCTCAGCAAGTCCTGGGCTGCCTCAGTCCCCAGCAGGAAGGGACACCAGCCCTGTCCCCTCGGCACACACTCAACAGCAAAGTTGCACTAATGTTTTCCTTTGCCTCCATTCTCTCCCCTCTCTCTCTCTGGAGGCAAGATCTGTCTTTCCTTACACCAGAGAGTGTGAGCAGAGAGAAACCAGACTCAAGGCAAAATTCCCATTAACTTCAGTGGGGGCAGGATTTCACCTCAAGTGTTTCATGTTCTGGGCACTGGACAGCAACATGAAAGGACTCCACACTTGTAAAACCTGAGACGCCACAGCCATTCAAGCCAAGCAAATGCAGATGCAGTTCCTGCTGCCCCCTCCAAGCCCCTCTCCACGGCCACACTTGCTCCTCCAAGACCTTTGAAGGTCGTTAATCTCTCCTCTTAGCTGTTTATTGTTGCCATGTTGGCAGCTATTACTGAGTGAGGAGTTACCCCTGCACAGCCTGAGCTGTGCTCTGACTGCTGCTGCTGCTGTCCAACAGTACCTAGAGCTTTGTTGTCTTTCAAGTGTGCCCCCCTCCAGCCCAGCCTTCCCCATCTTGTTTGTGTTGTTGCTACTGATGAGGCTTTTCAAGCCTCTTTGGCTGCTTCAGTCATGCAGGCTCCTCTGGCTTCCTGGGACATCCATTTCCCCAGCACTCCTGTGTCAAACCAGTGAATTCCTGAAATCTTGCTACGTCTGCCTTGCTCTCCACTTGCCTTCTGGTGATCTCTCTTCAGTTTTACCTCCAGTGCTGCCCTGAGTACCAGCTGGCACCCATGAGCACCCACGTGTCTCTGCAGATTGCCTTGTGCCTCGTGGGTGGTCTGTCACTCAGGCACTGTCCACTTCCTAGCATTGTGATGCTGACAGCCTGTCTGTCAGCTTACCCTGGGGTCTGTCTGTCAGCTTACCCTGGGGTCTAAATTTTGCTACTCATTGGTCTCTTGCTGAGCTGGTGTTCTGTCCCTGGGAGGATTGCTGCAAGAGCATGATATTTCCAAGCAGACATCTCTTCTTGTCTGTGCAGGTTTTGCTCCTGGCTCTTTGCTGTCATTCCTGCCTTTCACTTGTTTTGTAGGTACCCAGGGGAAGAGGTCTTGTGCTCAGATTCCCCTGGTACTGAATTATTTGAATTTTGCTGCAGTGCATTACAACCTACTGTCTCAGAAATGTACCTTGCATTTCATGATCTTTGTTCTTGCTTGAATGCATTCCACACAGCCCATTTTTTAGAAAGAGAAGTAACAATTTAACATTTAACAATTTAACATGTAGCTAGTGTCTTTAAAATGGAACAAATCAGTTCTGACTCAGTTTTGGGCCTGGTATTTTCCAGACCTGATCACTCACTGGTCACACTATTAAGTGCACATGTACATCAGCTGAGCATCCTATTCTGGCTGCCAGAGATACTCACTGGCTTGCCTGAGTGTTCATCTCCTGGTGCCAGCCTGCTGGGACTGCTGCTCTGCCCATTGCCATGGTCACAGATGGTCTCTTACCAAGCAGCAACAGGGAGTTTCCTTGGCACTGTTCCTTCTACATGACCATGAGCTGCTCTACTCTCTACAGAACATGGAGCTCTTCAGTACTTTGTTAGATGCCTGGACATTTCCAACATGGTTTCATCATGTGTTAAATACTATTTTCCTCACAGAAATGTAGCTTGGGAGTTGTTTTAAGGACAGTACCTTATTTTCCACTGTAGTACACTGTAGAAAAAGAAAACAAAGACATGTAGTTGCTTAGTGTAATTACATATGTCATCAGGACCTCTCTGGGATACCAGCACTGATCAAAACCTCTAAGTTGAATTAATGGACCTAAAGAAAACAGAGGAGAGAAACTCTTCTTTTGCTCTTGCTCTACCCAACAGTATGCTGGGACTCTGTCACCAAATGCCCAGGGCTGCAGAAATTTGCTCTGCTTTGTTCACAGTCATCCTTCTGTGGCAGCAGGCTGCAGCTCTGGTTGTCCCACAGAGACTGAGGCCCCCAAGGTCTCCCCATTCCTATCCCTGGGCTTCCCAGAGGGAAGATAGCTGCCTGTCTGTCCAAATGGTCGGATTTCCTCTTTTGTTTGAGGCTTGTTGATCAGTGTCCTTCAGAAACCAACAGACATCAGATGCAGAGGATTAGCATCGGGCTAATTTTGCCCTAATGTTCTCCTCCTGACCATTGTGCTGAGGTTGCAGAATGCAGACACACGTTCCTACAGCCTTCTTCAGTCACAGAGCTCTGTCTGCAATACCCCCAAGATGCTGGTGCTGCAGCACCTCTCTGGCTGGCCAGATGCCCAGGGGCATTTCTGCCAAGCTATGTCAGCACTGATAGGCAGCTGAGTGGCTCATCCATCTCAGTGAGCCCATTACTGCACCACAGGAGGTGCATGCTATTCCTACACTATAGGTAGAATCATATTATTTAGCCATCCTTTTCAATATTCAGTTCACCTGCCTTCTGTGGCAGATGCTGTTGTTACCTGGGAATTTTCTCCCTGTCACAGGCAGCCCCAGACTCTGTGCTGGCACTGGAGGATGAACAATGCCTGTTTCTGCAGACCTGCCTGTCCTTTATCACTGTCTTGCAGAAACAGATGATCTGCAGCTTGGCACTCATGGGTGCACTCTGTGGAGCAGGGCAGGGAGACCATCACCAGCTTCAGCCACATCCTGGGCTCTCAGAGGCTGTGACCCCAGGAAGATTGTTAGATACTGCCCAGAGTTGCACCCATCTTCTCCCACAGCAGAAGCTGTGGCTGATCCTAGTCACAGCAGGTCTGTCTTCAGCTGTCTCAACAGACACCTTGATCACCGTACTGGTCACAGATTGGGTTTGTGACCCAGCTTTTGGTGGCATTTCTCCACCTGATCTGGCTGTTCTGCAGTGCTCCATTCACCTGGTTGCACCCACAACCAGAATAGGGGTTTTTCCAGGCAGCTCAGAAGAGGACTTTCTCTGGTGTCCCATATCTGTTCTACCTTTGTGTCCATTTTTACCCTGGGGTAGTTTTGTGGCACTCGCTATTTTGAGGATTTAACTATGGTTTAGAACTGTTTCTTTCACTGATCATTCCAGCAAGCTGGAAGAACATATCTCACAAATGACCCTGTCATTAACCAGGGAATATTTGGTTGCCAAATTCATAGGTGATGCCAGATTTCTCATCTGCGTAGTATAAATCTCAATTTTCCTCTTGGGCAGTCTCATCTGCCTGGAACAGGCCATTTGTCTGACACTGTTATGCACTTGTTCTGTAGTTTGGATATTATTCCTTGCTGAAGTCTCATTCCCTCCTTGTTATTTCCTGTGTCTGTTGAGAACAAGAGCAAGAAAGTAAATAAAAAAGCTTTACCTCCATTTTTGTCTTTTCATGGCTATGGCCATGGCTCTGTACAAGCATTCAGGTTTTGCTCCCATTTTCCCCCTACTCAGAGTATCTCTCCTGACTCCCTACCTTCTTTATCTACTCTTGGAGTCTATTTGTTAATCCTACAACCTACTAAGAGCACGTCTCAAGTTCTGGGGCCAAAGCTGGGAAAATGAAGGCAGTGATATACAAAGTTGTTGCACCTGTGGCAGACACTGAGCCATGTGCACAGAGATTGACCTTTTGCTGCCTTCTCCAAAATATTCTGCCTTGCAGGCTGTTTTCCTCCCCCAGCTTCCAAGCAGGTTCATATATCCAATGTCTAGCTCAAGACCTCCTAGCAGCATGACCTCCTACCTTGAAATCACTCATTTTATTAAAACATTCCTCCAAGGTAGTCTGGGTCTGTTTCACAAACAGGGAACCACAAATTCCAGAATTTCAACTCTTTACTCAGAGGAGAAAATAAAAAAATTAAAATTAATTTTTAAAAAATCTTCATTTGGATGAAAACAAGTGATAAGAAGGAGGGGGCGAATATTTTATTCCTATGTAATAGAAGAAGAGAAAGCTTTGGATTTGTTCAGACAAAACAGCAGATTCAAAAGTCAGACATTTCTGATTTCTAATATAAAACAAGGATAACAACATTTCCTTGGGCAGAGAGTGGGGGATGTTACAGGGTGGAAAGGGTGGTAGGAAGGGAATGCTGGAACATCAAGAAATTTGGACTTTGTAAATATTTCATAGAGTAAAAGCTATTTCCATTAGGTTCTTCTGTTTACTTCATCTAGGCAACACAGGTGCTTGCAGATCCCACTCCAGATGTAATGCATGTCTTGTGTTAGGGCAGAACCTGGTTGTTATTTTGAACTGACAGAGTTCTGCCTGACTTCTGTAGTGAGGAGAAACCACAACTTCTTAGAAGCATATTTTGGCGAAGTAAATAAACAAGGAATAAAGAAATTGTGACCTCTAAGGGAGTTCTGAAGTCTCAGGACAAGAAGGATGAATACCAAGTTTCTTTAATTTTTATTATGCATTTTTCTATGTAGCAAAAAAATTTTGCAAATTTAAAATAAAAACGGTCAATAACAAAAAGAAAGAAAAGTGCTTGAGACTGAAGGGTTTGTGTCAGCATCTGGACTTGGGGCTTGAAAAATAGGTGGCTGAGGTCATTCCACTTTATAAACCCAGCTTTTGAACAGTATACACAGCCCATGAACAAGTGCAAAACCTGGAGTCAAATAAACAGTGTATTTCATTCCTGAACATTGAAATAACAAAAAGAGCAGAGCCAAAGGGTTCCTCTCAGCATATGCACTTTAAATATATGTGGAGTGCCTATGTGACACAGAAATAGCGACACTGGGAATACAGAAAGCGAGACTGAGCAATATTTACATTACTCTTTTTTTTTTTTAGTAGGGTGAAGGGTTAAATTTGTTTAACAATAGGCTGTTGTGGTCAAGGATTTGGGCTCCATCACCTTTCCAAAGCTCTCTGAACAATTAAAACTAATAAAATGTTTTCATAGAAACAAATTCTTATTGTAATCTGAAGCCAATTCTCGCAGTAAATATATTTACTTGTTAGAGCAAGTAAGAACACCCTTGCTTTCTGGCCAAAACTGAAATAAAAAATGAAATGGACTGTTCCTTCAAACCTTTGGCACCCTTCTCTCCCATGCACCTTCTTGTCCTGGCCAGGTCAGAGCTACCCAGCAGTGCACTGGGATTAATTGTGACAGCTGTGTTCCACCTACGGCTCTATTAGCAAACCTGCTCTGGTCTCAACATGAAAATGGAGAGCTGTTTCTGCAGCCATGTGTTGGTCTCACACTTTTTGGTTGAAATTAGCAATCTCAGGAAGCTTAAGGGCAGCTCCAGAAGCACCAAGTTCTTCATGGTCTCAAAACCCAAAGCCCTGTCTCTCAAATCCAGTGGGGTTTCTGAGACAGCTGGGTCTGAACACAGCAGTGCAAGGGACAAGCAGCCTGCAGGGCTCTCAGGAGAGAAACAGCAAGAAGATCAGAAATCAGAGTGCCACTGCCCCAGCCCTCGCAGCTCCTGTGCTGCACGGTGCTGGTTATCTCATTTCAGAGAGTACGCAGCAGAACCGCGGAGAATAAAGGATGTATGATGCAGATCAGAGGTCTGGAAAAGCATTTGTAGAGGGAGCCTGCTGTGGCTAGAATTTTCAATTTCAGAAGTGAAATGATTCCTCTTTTATATGGCTGTAATGCAAATCTGTGAAATTATGAATGGTTTGTGGGAAAAAAAAGAAAAGGGAAAATTAAATGCTATTTGTCACAACAGAATTAGAGTCTGCCAAAGGGCTTATCCAACAGTAAGTTTAAACAATCAAACATCAGCCCTTTTTCTTACAGTTCTTAATTACTCTCTGAAATCTGTTGTCACAGGATATGGCTGAAATAAAAGCTGAGTGAAAAAAATAAACAGATTTGTCATTTGAAATTGAACACTGCCATAACTGACATGTATATCTCTGCGTGATGAGACCAATGCTTCAAACTGAACTACTTATTGCAAAATCCCTTAAAACACTGTTATAAAATGGGAGAGTACTAGGGATCTCATTCTGTAGTTGCCCCTTTCTCCATGGAGTTCTAACATGGCATAAAACACACTTGGGACAGGACTGGGGGCTGAAGGGGCTGGGTCTGATCCAATTTCCTAGTTCCTGTGTTCTTGAGAGAGTTATGGGCAGGTGGCCAGGCAGTGTGAACATCTTCATGGTGGAAATGTGAATATACAAACTCCAGTCTTTGGTAGCTTGGAGCTGCAAGGAAGGAGTGTAGAGGAAGTTCTCACCAGCAGACCTGATTCCTGGGGACTTGGACACTATCCTTCATGGGAGATTTGCATTCAAACTCAGCTTAATTCACTAGTCTGAAGATGAAGGAACAGTGATGATGGCATCCTTTTGGGAGATACTTATGACCTTCACCTAGCTGATGACACAAACTTTTTCAAAGACCATGCCAATGATTTGCATGAATCACAGCACAAAATGTTTAGGTTTGTTCCACCAAAAATTTCCACAGGGCAATATTGATCTGAGATTGCCCTTAAAATAAAAACCTGACCACTTAGATTTAAAAGGTCTTTGTCAACCTTGGGAATAACAATTAGAAGCTCTTTTCCCTTCTCTGACCCATGTTTGTTTAGTTGCATAAAATAACTTTGAAACAGTGCTGTCTTTCTGTCAGGTCGGACCACAGCTCAGATAGCAGCAGTTCTGTGACAAATAAACCTCTCGGGAATCATGGACCAGAAAGCAAATGAAAGACCATAAACAGGCAATGGATGAAAGTGTGTTACCAAACTGTGATGACTTTCAATCCTGGTAGTGGCACCCAATGGACAGCCAGTGTGATTTCATGCTAGTCTGGACCTGCAGATTTTCCAGAGAGGGCCAACCTCTGCAAAGTAAGCTAATCTAATTTTCATACACCGCTGCTAACTAGGGCCAAAGACAAAGCAGGAGAATGGAATGACTCAGAGAACTTTTAAGTAAAGAGAAAACCTTTCACATGTTGAGGTCTTGTAGCAATCAAAATCTGCTCTTAGCTGATGGCTGCGCTAATTTCATGTCATACACAAATTAGACCAGCACAGCTCAAAGGGCTTTGCTTTGGATGTCTGGACAAAACCAAGGACTTCTGATGTCACAAAAGCCACAAGGCTTTATCCTGATTACACTAGTTCCTTGGGCTAGGGATGATGTTTTCATTGTGGGACAGGGAGGGAAAAGCTGGATCCCCGCTGCAGTTTTTTGGTAGATGGGCAGAAAAACCAACTCTTGAACTTGTCCATTTCAGCTCAGTTGTACACGGCCCCTAAGTTCAGCAGGGGAAGGGCCTTGGGCAGAAAAATAAACACTGTTCAGTTCATTTTCTTCAAAATGTCAATCTGTTTTGTGATCTCATACATTCATAGAAAGATTTTTGTTGATTTTTTTCCATACAATTTGTCACTTGAGACCTATATTTTCGTTCTTGAATCTTGCCAGTCATTTCAAGAGTTTCAGCACTGAGAAAAACATCTTATCTCCATAACATCACAACAAAGGAGTTACCTCTTCCAATTTCAGACTCAGTCTAACAATTTATCAGAGCAAATCTTTCATAAGATTTCTCAATGATTTATTTTTCTTGTCATGAAAATATTTTCTTATTTACAGGTTCAACATTTCTGCTAATGTTGCATTTCAGACACTATCTGCATGGTGGATGCTTGCGCTAACTTTTTCGTTCATGCATGGAAATCAGTGACAATAGGAACTTTAGTTGTTTGAGCTTTTTCAAAAAAGGTACTTGTACAGAAAAAAATGCCCTGTTTTTCCAGTGTAACCATGAACATACTTGCTTAATGTGTGTTTCTTCTGTGCTCATAAAATGTATATGCCTTCCCTGGCCAGAAAAAACCCTGATGGAAGAAACTCTTCAGGAGGAAGGAGGTATATTACTGTAACTCTGTTGAGTTCTATAAATATGCAATGTACAATTTTGGCTCAATTTTTAAAATTTGAATAATATTTTAATTTTGCCTATTTTTCTCCCATAATCCCTGTTATGACAGCTTGCATATTTTAATATTAAGATTTATTTCCTACTCATTTCTTAATATTCCCCGGAGACAGCAAAACAGCTTGACCTACCATTAAACATGTATTTTACATTGGAGCCCAAATATTTGATTGAATTGGTTGTTTCAGTGACTTAATCACCTAATTGCTGAGGTTTTATTTCTGTGATGGAAATTGTCAGGGAGTTTGGAAGATCAGTTTCATTGCTGGAGACTGGAAATAATCTCCTTCCAAATGACATAAATAGTTGAACAATTCAGGCAAAATATGCCCTGAATGTACATCCAATGCAAACTTTGGCTTAAGCAAGTTGGAACATCATGTCTGTTTTTCTTTAAATTCATTTTTACAGAATACTAGGTGTCTACTTGAGTTGTATTTTAAGATTATGACATTATTAAAATTATACTTTTGTGTATATGCTCAAAGCCACATTTATGATTTTTTTCCCTGAGCATAGTCTTATATTGCTTAAAGATAATGTTGCAAACTGCTCATTTTTAAACAGATGTAATCAATATCACAATCTTCCAACATCTGCAGTGCAGAAACAGAGAGAACCTGGAGGGTTGAGGCTTTCCAAAAGGAAATATCATGAGATGAAAGTGAATTAATATTTGGAAACTACATCTCATATATTTGTCTTAAAGATGGATTCTAGATAAAATCTCATCAGCCTTTCTATTTCTGTTTAAATAAAGCATGTTCTTTAATGGTTAATAACAGCATCACTCCAAATCTATGTATTAGTATACGCTGTATGTTTCAAATGGTTTTTATAATTGCTGGTTGGTGAGCGTATCTCAAACCTGGCAAACTAGACTAGTGCTCACTCAGCTCCTTGGTTTGGATGGAAAGAGAGCCAAAACACGTTCTTGAAACTGAAGGAGAAAACCTGAGGAGTGGCACAGAGCAAGAGCAGAGAGTAGATGTGCTCCATAAAGAGGTCCTTTGCCTGCTCTTCCAGTAGTAGTCGCTTTTTAACGCACTAATGTCTTTGGAAGTGGTAATTTCATGGCAAATCCAAGGATGTAAACACCTAAGTTATGTTCCAGCACTAACAGCAGAAAAAAGACTTGTCATAGTGCCAGGAATTCTCTTGGAAACTTTGGGTGAGGACTTTGGGAAGGTAACTGCTGCTGAGGAGGAGAAGGAGGAGGAGGAGGAGGAGGAGGAGGACGAGGACGAGGACGAGGACAAGGACGAGGACGAGGAGGAGGAGGTGGTGGAGGAGGAGGAGGCGGAGGAGGAGGAGGAAGTTTTTGGCTGTGTGGTGAAGGCACTGCTTCCCCACCGCCCACCAACCTGGCCTTGGGGATGTAACATCAGACATTCCCAGCAAACCACAGGGAGGGCATGGCAAACTCAGCATCTGAACATGAGATCCTGGCTTCAACAGCTCCACTATGGAGCCGTTTCCTGTGTGATTGCTGGGAGACCAAAGGCTGGCCCAGTGGAAGGCAGCCTGGCTCCCATGCAGCCCTGTGCAGCCTTGGGCTGTGTGGAGTGAGGTGCCTGGGCTCCTGCTTTGTGCAAGAAGTGAACAGGAGAGAAGAGTCAGGTCCTGAGAATGAAGGCACATGTAGAAGTGGAGCAGACATCGCTGCTCACCATCACAGCAGGTCTGGGGCTTGGCTGTGTACATGAAGAGCTGTCTGGGAGCTCAGCTGAGCTCTGCTGGCTGTGGGAGCAGTGGCAGTGCTACCTAGAGAAATGCAAAGCACAGCACTTCTGAAACTCCACCTTTGGAATCAAACCCACTGCAGCATTAAAATTTCACAAAACATTTCAGGCTTTGGCATAGTTTGACATAGAATTTTAGGGTGACCTTAAAAGGGTGAGGCTGGAGTGATGTGTCAGGCAGATGGATACTTCTCAAGATCTGCTGTGCAGCCCACTCTGTTGCTAAAAATCAGAACAATTATAGCTTAGATACAGCCAAACAGATATTGGATTGTTCTCACTTTTTGTGAAATAAATTCACTGCCAGACTGAGACATTGTATGCCAAGTTTCAGACTGGAGTACATTTTATGGCTGAGTTATAAACCCCTGGAAGAAGGTTTGCAACGTAAATGCTGACACAGCCAGAGCTGTAACAGAGTGAACAGTATTGCAATGATATCTCATTTACCTCTAGCAAGGTAGCATATAAGAAAAACTAAATAATGTATTCCTGCTGCTACAGATCATTTAATCAGTAAAACTTTTCTGTGATTTTATTTGGAAGGTTAAAACTACAAAGGTTGTGCATCATTTAAGCAGGAGTAACGACAGTCTGTATATTCCTCTGCACCACAAGATTTACATATGTGCATGTGATAAAACACATATTTATTTTGAATTTGTTAAAAATTATTTTACATAAAAGGAAAAACTAGAAAGAACAGAAAAGCATAACAAAAAAGTAAGCAAAACTGCAACCACAAAAGGCACATACAGGTGACTGCTGCACGTGATGGAGTACCCAAATAGTACCTGGTGCTGCCTTTTTTTCAGATATGAATAACTTACAGCAGAAACCCCAGAAATGCTCTGCTGTAGCACAACATCTGATAAACTGAGAAGGAAAGGCTTGCATTGAGTAGCAAGTTAAAAATGGGAGGACTGTCATTCTTAGGTTATCTGACAAGACTGGTCTGGAAATTTTGGCCACTGGCTGCCAGTCTCTGCCACAACCCACAGATTCAGCACAACTGTTGGGGATGTACATGCTGCAGAATTTGCTTGATCAAGTTGTCTCTAGGTTGGTCCTGTGTATGAACCAGAGCCTGTGCCTTGGCATTCTGTACTGTGACCTCTCTGATGTCCATTACTGGGTGTGGTTTGGCAAGCTGCACTGCAGAATAAACCTTCTAATTCTGAGACTTGGTTTTACAGGCACTTCTGTGATTTCTGGATGAAATACATTCAGCCTTCTGGAGCAGACAAATAAGTCTGACCATGCAATGTACAATGTTTTCTCCTGTATTTTGTAAAACTGAAATGACTGAAATAATATTTCAGGAGAAGATTTTGCTCTCCTTGCTCCAGTGTGCTTTGGCAGTCCCCACAGAGTGAATAGTTTCTCCAACTTCAGAGGAATGCCTCTTGGATGAAGATAGGGCTCACAGTGAATTTAGCTGGCCTGCTGCTGCTGCAGGAATTCAGGAACATGCTCTTACACATTATACAGGAAAAATTACACAAATATCCAACGACAAGTATATATTGTTGACATTGTATCCAAGAGAAACTATTGTATACATGAAAGAATGTGTCTGTTTGGCACTAGCCGAAATAAGAACAGTGAAGAATTTGTGGTCTGGGCTCTT
This sequence comes from Hypocryptadius cinnamomeus, assembly GCA_013400635.1. NCBI lineage: Eukaryota > Metazoa > Chordata > Aves > Passeriformes > Zosteropidae > Hypocryptadius > Hypocryptadius cinnamomeus. The sequence continues at coordinate 86,230 of VYZP01005632.1, forward strand.
TTTAAGTCTTTACATGATGAGACCGAGCACCAGTTTCTGAGCATTTTTGCAACACCTCCCTGTATTGGTCCTCTTCCCTGTCCCCTTGCCAACAGCTCTGCACAGTTTGCTGAGTCCCCTCGAGCTCTGAGGTTAGTGATACATCCTACATTTTTCTGCTTAGGCACAGGGATCAAATTGAAAAACTCAGTCTGATTTTCTTTTCTGTAATTTGTTTATTTCTCCAGCTACAAAGCAAAGGCAGTCTTTGCTCTGTAATTTAATGTCCACCTCTTTTTCCACCAGGTTGGTTTGGTATTTCCTTTGCAAACCTCAATTGTTGGCATTAAAAACTTGGCCATTTCAACTCTACTGAACTAAAATTTGGCAAGCAGATTGTCAGCTAACATTTAATTTATTCTTCTAAAATATCTTGCTTTTTATGAGTAATCTATGACCAGTCTTTATCCGTGCAATCCTCACAAAACTTTTAGGTCTCTTGAATCACTGGAAGCAACTGGCTTAAAAATGCTGCTGAGTCCCCTTACAAACACATAAACCAGAGACTGCAGAGCCCAAATTCTGTACCAAAGCTGAGTTATCATTCTGTCTGTCTGTCTGCCTGCCTGCCTGCAGGCAGCCTTTCTTAATGCTTCTCCAGATCAGGCCAAAGTCTCTCGGCAGGAAAGGTGGACAGTCCTTACTGAAGTCAGAAAGACGGAGAAGCAAGAAGGCACAGAGTAAATCTCTCCTACTGCAAGAGCTGGGCTGTGTCACCTCAGTGCTCTGGCAAGGTGTTTCCTGTCAGAAAAGGAGCCACAGCATAAAGGAGTTTCTACTTCCAGTAATAGACAGGAGGCTGTACCAACTAATTATGTTTAAAAATGGTGGGATTAGGGTGTAGAGAGGCCGAGATGAAGCACCATTGAAGCAAAGCTCACCCTAACCCAGAGCAGTAGCTTGCAGCCAGAGGAAGGAATAAGACAAAGAGGCCATGTTGTAGGGACAGGTGAGTTAGGAAGTGGGACAAACCCTTTTACCACTGCCTGTAAAGGTAAAAGTGTGAAGTGTACCCAAGTGCAGTTCCATGCTGATAGTCAGGAGTGAAGAAAGGTACCTCTGAAAGCTCCCTGTGAGCACAGGGAAGAGCAGGTTTCACAGAATCACTGGATATTCTGAGTTGGAATACGCCCATAAAGGTCATCAAGTCCAAGTCTTATGTGAATGGCCTGTTCAGGGATCAAACCCATTACCTTGGCATTATCAGCACCCTGCTCTTACCAATTGAGGTAATCTTAGTGATGAGAGACAGTTTTGACCTTTCCTGACCACCAGTTGACATCCCTCAATGTGTGGTGTTTCCAAGTGTGGGGTGACAGTCACTCAGCCCTCTTCCTGAATGGGTAAATCACAGAGATACCCCAGCAGTGTGGGGAGCTCAGTTTATATGGGCAAACCCTCTCCTAGCCAGCCCTGCTGCCATGGTCAAGTGCAGCACATTTGTTCAGAGCCAGCTGGTAATTAAAACCTGATCCCGGGGGAAAAGTATATATATTAAGCCAGGAAAAATAAAATATGTGCTTATTTGTCAAAAAATCATGGGTAGAATAAGGTGGACCTGCTCAAAGAGGTATAGCTTAGCATGATAATATTTAGATTTCTTCCTCAGAAAGCCATGGAAAGGCAAGTGCAGGTCCCATGTGCCCCATCCCTGACCCCATCACCTCACCAAGGCTACGGAGTCAGTGGGAGCTGGATTCACTTTGGAAGAGCAGGGAGAACAGGGGAAAGGCTTCCTGACCGTGATCTTGACACAAGATTCCTGGGAAATGTAGCAGACAATACCTGATTCCTGGCAAATTGCATGATCAGGTAATGGCAGTTTTTAAAGGAAGGCCTCTCCTACAACTGTCCATTTTGAAGGGGAAGGAGGCAGTCAGAGCACTGTGGTTTAACTGCTGGGTAGCAGCTGCAGTTTTGGTCTGCTAGCAATGAAAGCCTGCTTGGGTTCATGGTGCACCTTAAGCACTCCCTGATTGACATGGGGAAAACTGTTCAAAGCCTAGTATGCCAGGATGGATGGCATTATTTTCCTGAACTCAGTTGCAGGGTATTCTCTTGGGATAGGTGGCATACCATCTGACTCATCTGCTAGTAGGGTGTGCTGCTAAGTGACCACAAGTTAAATAAACTTGAATTCCTCAGTCATGACTGAGGGATAATGAGGAAAGTTCCCTTCAGCTCTGCAAGTAGCTTCTGCAGGTGCTGGACATCTGGAACTCCCTCTGCTCCCAAAATCTATTAACCATGGAGAAGAGAACAGACTGAGCAGATTATTGTGGGTTTGGATGAAACAAGAAATTAGAGACATTTCTGATGAACAAACACTGCTTATAAGGGCTTGCTACAATTGCTTTTCCCATGCTAAATGGCTTCTCTCTACAAGTTACCACAAAATCTTTGAATTTCATGAAAACCATAGATGCAGAACAAGTTACCTGGTCAGGACAGTCTCTACAAAACACTCAAATAAATTCTCAGGTATGTGAGACATTTATTTCTTCATATGCTAGGAAAACAGAATACATGTATAAAGCCACATAATTCTGTAAAGATAACTTGTGCTGAAATTCAACAAAGCATGTTATTTTTAGTAGTTGCTGATCATAAGTGGACATTTTACAGAGAAACCTACAAAAGCTAGTTGTGCTTTCTGGTAGTAATTACCTCCCACAAATATGACTCACTTCTGCAGTTTAAATGCAATGGTTTAGTGTCCCAAAATCAACAGTTTTATAAATAAATCTCTGAATCACAGACTGAATGCCTGAAGTGTTTAAATATTTCTTACTGGCCTGGGAAGTAGTTTGCATTTAAGGTTTTTCTTCATAACAAATTCCCAGTGAGAAGGACTGACACTGAAAGGGATTGAATACAGACGAAGTAGAAAGGCTGCAGAGATATAGGCTGCTCCAGAGGTCTAATAACCTAGGTTTTCTCTGTCATTAGTATTTCTGCTAACAAGAAGTTGGATTACCAAGGTAGATGTGAATAGGACCCAGGATAGAATCAAATTTTCCTGTTTCACAGTATCCTCTTCTATGGAAAGTGTACCATGAGCCGGGGACCCAGGATAGAATCAAATTTTCCTGTTTCACAGTATCCTCTTCTATGGAAAGTGTACCATGAGCCGGTGTCTCCTTGCTCCATGCAGAACTGGGGGACTGTTTCAGGTCTCCTTGGGGTGCAGATTGTCTCCACAAGAAATGAGGAAGGACCATAAAAGAAGAGGCCTCTCCTCAAAAAGCCAGCAAGGTTAAAAAAGATAATAATTTCACTTTCCAAGACAATTGGATTTAATGTTGCGAAAACTACAGTTAATATAATAGTTAATAACTCTAGTTAACTCGTAGTTAGTGTTTTTGAAATGACAGGAGGTTTTTCACTTGACTGCGCTCAGGTTTGCCTCCTGCCTGGCGTTTAGCACAGAAGTGCTCCTGCGGGAGCGCGATCGCTGCCGTCGTGGCGCATCCACGGTCCCACCGGGAATGTGCTACACGGTCGAGGGAGCAGAGCTGCATCAGGCATCCTCTGTCCCGCCTGCTGCTGCTGCTGCTGCTGCTCAACATCAGGATTCAGCTCCTTCTGGGTTCGCTTCCTGCTCTGCAGCTGTTCCCGCGGCCGCTCCGTCTGCCTGGAATTGGCAGGACACGGGGAAACACATCGGCTGCGCGGCAGCCAAGGGCCGGCCGCTGCCAGGG
>VYZP01005633.1:0-11444 GCA_013400635.1 Hypocryptadius cinnamomeus
TGCCAGTGACAGAACATAAGGTCTGCCCCAGTGATAGAGATTTTAGGCATGACTGTCCACTGACAGCTACTGGGCATGCTCTGATGTCTAAGCAGCTCCCAAATCAAAGCTGGCAGGCAGCTCACAGGCAGACTTGGAGATTTATGTCCTGCAAAACAGGCCCATGGACTTAAGTGAAGTCACTGCAGCATGGTAAAGGAAAAATTAGGCCCATATTGTGCCACAAATGGCTTCTGCAGGATTCTTCTGTAGGTGTAGTTAATTCTGCATGGCAAGGAATATTTACCCAGATTCCTCCTTTTCTTATAAGACTCTGGCTTGTTTTCTCTCAAAAATTTATGTTTCTTACTCCCATTTGTAACTTGCCAGAGGCAAATAAAGAACAGCAAATACACAGAAAGCAAAGACCTACCAGAATAGCTCATTTTAGTCAGACTGCTAGTGGCGTTTGCTGCTTGTGTCGACTTCTACAAGTGGGACAGGCACAGGGAAATGGTTTCCCATGTGGTAAGTGGTATGGCATATTTAGAAAGTACTGGTACACCTAGAGATGCATGAAGGCTGTGAATAAAAGCCTCACATATTGGAATCAGCACATTTCATGGCATCCACATGCTGCAGAGGAGGCAATAGCCAGTGCTATTGGGCTTAGCGTGATCCATTCTCTTCACTGGGATGAAATCACAGGGTAATGAAAAGATTGATCTCCTGGAAAGAATACTTTAAAAAAAAAAAAAAGTGAAAGTAATTCTACATTTTCTAATATAATTCTCTACTTAATTTTGCCTGATTTTCTTGTAAATGACTACAAAATCTAAAAATCAAGCCTAAGTCTATAGACTTGATTCTGTTTCCACTCAGTCTAGTACAAATCTAGAATAAATTAACTAAATTTAATGTAGAAACAAAGCAACAAAGCAATAAAAGTAGGAATTCGATCTGATCTATTGAAAGGTTTAAGAAAAAAAAAAAAAAAGTAATCCAGCTTTAATTTGCTGGTTCAGTCAAACCAAACCAAGGCAAGAACAGCATTGGCAGAAACAGATACAGAAATGATATATTTGTGTTCTGCGTCAAAATTTAGGTTTTTTTAGGGAGTCATGGCATGGTACTTGAATGTGTTATTTTAGAGGGAGCTCAGCTGAGACCCAATAGCACTTGGTGTTTGGGGTTTTTAGTTTTTTCATTACTATGTTAGATATCATATGCTGCAGACCAAGTTCCCAACTAATTTAAGTGGGTGTAGCACCTTTAATTTCAATGCAACTCCATTAGCTCTTAGTACTGCTCAGCACTGGCATTCTTATGAAATGCATTGGTACAAGCCAATGCAATTTAACAACACAAGCACAGCAGTATTTGGTAGAGATTGAACTAGCTCTATTTGTTAATGCTAAGTCCAGAAAAGACCATTACATTATAGAGTTTGATCTGCTGAAAAGCACAGCTCATTCACTGAGACAAAACCTCTCATTAAAATAGATTAGAATTTGATCTTGAGCATGTGAGAGAAATGTCATCATTCTCAGGTAGCTAAGAATTATGAAACAAATAATGGACTGAGCAGCACCTATCCATAACCGTCATATTTTGAGTTCTGCTCTCTTTCCAGCTCTGACTGCTTCTCCGTATTTCTGCATTTAAGGAGGAGAAAAAAAATTAAAATTGGAAAAAAATTAAACCACTCTCTTTAAGGCCTGCAGACAATTGGCTGAAGTATAAGATATGGTAACTAGCTGAACAGAAAAACAAAATACACTGATACTGAAGCTGAAAATTTTATATTCCTTATTCATCTACAGAGTCAGACCAGACTAAAATACTCCTTGGAATGAATTTGAAAGATTCCTTGTGTCCACTCACCAGGTAAATAATCTCAGCACTTAATTATCCTGTTCCTATGGAGAACCTCCTTTTGTCTGCTTCTTCCTTGTGCCTGGAAATCTCTCTCTTATGCAGAAACTGAATTAGTTCACCTTACCCTTCCAGCCACTGAATTGTGACGTGCCTTGTAACAGCTGCTGTCACAGCACTTTCCATGTCTCAGGACTGATTTTCAGCCATGACATGCCCCTCTAATATTATTATTGAAGAGGCTTGGGCATGCAAATTGTTCAAAAGTCTGTGGTAAACTGCTGCAGCCACGGGTTCAGTTCCAATTGCACTACATCATATTGCACAAGCCTCTTAAAAGGCCAACAAATAGTTAAATCCCTGTACATGCTAAACGAGCATGCACGGAACATTTCCTTTCATCATTGTTGAATCTGTCCATTGATTTCACTCCTGAAGTTTCACATCCTCTTTCAATCTCCCTTGGACATTATTTGCTCTATTACCAGTCCTCTTTTCTGAGAAACTCTGCAAGTCACAGGATTGTGTCACAGCCCAGCATGTCAATAGAAACTCTGAGGAGCAGCAGGCTCCAGTTTTCAGGGGAAGCCTCTAGAGACAGTGTCTCTTGCACTCCTGTGCCATTCTCTGTGTTATCTGCAGACAAGAAAGATATTAATTTAATGTTTTATACATCTCACATATGGCAAATTGGCTTAGTTTTAAATCATAATACAGTTTTATAGCTAAGTCAGCATAAATTCAAGGACAGTATGTGAAACAAACTTCTAAGATCTAAAAAAAACCTGCCAACCCCTACATCTCACTCTCCCCATCCCCCACCTCCAAAAAACAAACAGCCTTCCACCACCATTAATGTTTTCATTAAATAATGCCTAAAATACCTAAAACATCATTCCTATGACCATTCTCCCCACTGCCTGCAGGGATCAGCTCACCTTTCCCCACTGAACTGAGCTGTCTTTCTATCTGTCATAATGGGTATGGGGTGGGTTCATCCCCTGGTTATGCTCTAGTTCCAAGGCACTCCTGGCTACTACTGCCCCAGCTACACCTCTTTTTATGTTTTTAGCTCTTACATCTATCAGTCACCCAACTGCCCTTTAATACTTTCATAATTCCACTGGCTTCCCACAGGGGACCAGCACACAACTCACAAGCTTGTGAGCACAGGGAGCTGCTCACAGAGACTTCACACCAAATGCAAACAGACATTTTCACATCATCCAAGCCAGGTTCTTCAAAATGGTAAATAATAACCATTTGCTCCACTCTTCACCAGAAGCATATGATTTATAGCTAGAAAAATAGAATGATATGGTCTAAAAGTTTCTCCCTTCTGCTTGAAGATTGACAGTTTTCTCTGGTGGTAGCTTTGGATGTAGAAAGCTCTCAGGAAAGCAAAAGCATTAAAAATAAATGCAAGATGCTTCATGCACGTTATAACATACTGAACCTTCAGAATAAATTATTTATACCAAAGGTTGGATGTGCCATAATAGCATCCACCCAGCAGCTAAAAAATGTATTGGAAATTGGAGAGCAAACCACTGAGATTAACAGAAAGAAGCCTGCCAGCTTTGGCTGAAAACCTGGTAGGAAAAATAACATAGTGCTTAACTGAAATTATTCAGAGAGTAAAGGGATGATCAATTCACTTGGGTTTTGGTTCTTTTCTCCCCTGATAGTCTACAAAAGAACACAAGGACCAGAGAACTTTGCAGAATTACAAACCTGGTGTATTTGTTTATGCTGTACATCTATATTTCTATGCAAATAAAAAGGGACATTGTTGTCAAACCTTCATTTTTAAAATGAGGTACAACTTGAGATTTCCCGTGCAGTAATCATATAAAATATACAAACTCTTTTAATCAAATATCTTATTTCTTACATTGCTTTTAGCATGATATTAACTAGCACCTTCCAGTAGTATGGTGTTAACAAGATTAGCCTTGTCCAGGATACTTTCTGGAGTTAATTGCAGCCATGCTTGCAATCAAATCACCTCCTCCAGGATAGGGTTACATGGTAGAAAAAAAATCCATTGCATAAGGCAGCATACAGAGCACTAAATACACACTTCTCAGCTCAGCACAGCACCATATTTTATCTCCATCTCCTTGCCATTAACATAAGAGACTGAAGCATTGGAACAAAAATCCATATGCTGATCTGGGGATGCAGATCTTTTCACACCACAGCACAGAAGCCAGAGATGGGTGCTACTGAGGCAGAATACTAGGAGGAACTTATCCAAATCCCTGTAGTTAATCCTTTACTTCTACATTGTTGAATCCCTCTTTTACACAAACTGGCATTCAGCTCTCTTCATACCAAGTGTTTTGAATCAAGAGTTCAAAAAATTGTGCAAAATAATCACTGTGTCACGTGATTTTTTTAAAGTTATTGTTTTATTCTGAGACCTCCCTCCACCACCAGAGAGCTGTGAGGTCAGAACACAAACATACCCTCCCTGACAAGGAAAACCTTTCAGCCAGAAGCCTTTACTGTAAGAAGTCAGAATATTACACTTGCAGTATATTGCATCTCTGTGACACCTTTTCACCTGGTGCCACACTGACACTGTCAGAGTTTGGGGGTTCATTTTAATACAGTTTGCTCTTTGTTTAGGGAGGCTTAGCAGGAGAAACCTGCTTACTCACCAGGCACAGTAGAGTATTATAAATTTGGGAGTGTAATATTCCAGACTCTTCCATAAAGCAAGGCAACGTGCTGCGTGTCATAACCAGGGTTTTGCACACACAGAGGCTCACCAGATCCCAAAATTCCATAATCTTTGCTGCTAAAGCTCTTTGCTGCAGAGGTGATCATGGTGAGGTTGCAGAGGGCACACCCTGCAGCACCCTGAGAGTGTTCCATGTTTTCCACGGCACTGCTCCGTGGCTGCCTGTGACACGGGCACGGGAGCACAGCCAGGTACACCTCCAATGTTGTGCTTCCAACCAGGTACACCCCCACAGTTGTGCTTGAGGCATAAACCATGCTGCAGGAGGGAATTGTCCCTGCCCCATCTTCAGGGCCATCTGCAGGCCGTACATCACGCTTGGTGAAAGCCCCTGAACTCGGTAACACGCGGTTTATTGTCCAAGACTGTCACCTAAATATAATAGAGCACAAACCAATCATTTTTAGTGCTGTCACGAGGCTGAGCTCAGGAGGGTAGGATGAAGCTGAGGGGCATGCTAACTTTCAATAAAGAACCTGACACAATATTTCAGTGTTTTTCAGGATGGGCAACAAAGAGGCTGCTCTTTAACTGTGTGTTGCTTTGTAGGCTTCAAAGGCACGAGTGTGTACTTTGGATTTTTCATAGACCACTTTGGAAATGCAAATGGTCCCCAGACAATGGGACAGCACTCCTCATTTCAGTGTTTTGTGAAGAAATTCAATTAAATTAACCCTGTCCTTTCTCACTGTAAATGGGCAGAGAGCTCACAGAGAGGCTCTGTTTACAACAACTGCTAATAGTTTCAGCTGAAATAAGAAGCACATTTAACAAGGCATGAAGCATGGACACAAACTTATGAAGATAATTTCACAGCCAAACAAACCATTCAGACCTACACCACATTTCTCACCAAATATACTTGTATACAAAAGTTGGGGGGAGGGAATTTAAAATTTGCCATAAAAATTAAATTTGGAAAGAAAGTCCCTTCATCATGTCCTTAGATACAATTCTCTTACTAGCCCCAGAGTAAGTTCTGAGTAATTCCACTAACATCAAAACTACAGTGGTGTAAAAGCATGAAAAATGTGAGGACAATTGTATCCAATATCAAAACCAGAATAACAGGATGAATAATGAACAAACTGAGGCAGAGTTTTGGCTGGTGTAAAGCAAGCTGCAGATTTCAGTGCGGCAAGGTTAATTTACACCCCCTGTGGATGTTGGTCCATTGTCAGCAAATCCTGTTTTCTCACACTTACATTAACAAACCTGTTAGTAACATGGGAACAAATGCAAAAGTAAGTGTAATGATTAATTTGATGAAACTCTGAATTCATTTACTCCATTAAAGTAATATGGTATGCCCTATAAATGGACAACATTTAAGTTTCATAAAAAGCCATTAAAACCACAGTAGCTATTGAGCAAATTAGAGACCCTGGCAATTATTCATCATTTCATTACAATTAAAAACTAATTGAAAGCCTAAGTAAATAACGTTAGAGTTTTGTTCATGATAGCAGGGAAAATAGGTTTGAATAGCTTATGCTAGAGACAGACTCTTGTGCCTTTCACTCATGGGCAGGATTATACTACACAATAATTTTTGCCATCACCAGCATTTATGCTGCAGCACTGAACACAAAGATCAAAATGATCAGTTGCAGCACAGAATACAGGGCAATGGCATTAATAAAGCCACAGAGCCCAGTCATCCTGTGCACCACAGGGAAATCCAGCTCCACACAGTTGGTGTTTGGAGGCACATATGTGACACAATTAGTATAACAAAATAAGTTTCTCTTTGCTGAAGCATTTACTGCAAATTGAGTCATTAATCTCATTTATAAAGCAGGCACGATGGCTGGCACACTGTGATTGGCCAAGGCGATTTCTTCTCATTAGTGTGTGCAAAGCTCCATCCTGTTCACTTTAAATGTGGGTTATTTTAACTAAATAGAAACACTTCAGCCCTGAGACCCTGCAAGAGCTGATGTTGTATTTATATGAACAATCAGAAGTTCCTACATGCTGGTGATGCTGTGTTCTAGTACCTGCCTGGACTGCTGCTTGGATGGAGCTATTTTGGCATGTGACTCCTACTCTGTCCCAGTCATGTTTCAGAGAATTAATTTTTTTTCAGGGTAAGTTCTCTGTGGCATTGGATCCAGCCTCTGATGGCATCTATGCAATCTGGTATGAGTTTTGTAGGGTCAGGGCCAGTACACCACAAGTAAAGGAATTCTGCCAGTCCTGGAGAAATAACCTATGCTTTTTGACAGCAAAAACAACTCAGTTCCTACATGTGTGGGCAGGGTCAGCCTCTGCCTTTGATAGGTAAGCTAACCCAACTCTAAAGTCACTGCTTTCCCCTCTTTCATTAGGAACCTCCTTATTTCTCAGCCCACAATTGCATGAATGGAGAATGACCAAACTTGGGGAGGGAAAATCCGTTGAATGACTTCTAGCAAAATTCCCTTTTTCCTGATAAGGACTTCTCCATATGAAAAAAAAAACAACAAAAAACCACCAAGTAATGCTAAAAATCTTCTGCATTCCTTGTAGGTCTTTCCTTCACAGACTTAATTTTAAAGTCTTCCCCCTCTGCATACATAACCACTAAGATGACTCATGCCACATTTACTTCAATTATATCACCTCATGTAATAAAGTGCCACTCATTCCACCAAATGTGGAGAACAGCCCATCAGATCAGCACTACGAAAATCTACAGGGAGGAGGGGAAACATTACATCACCCCTCCTCACAGCACAGACTCTTTTACTGCTTTTAACTTAAAACACACCCTCAGGCCACCTGCTAGGACCTTCAGTCGCCCTCCAAGGGCCACCCCATCAGCACAGTCACTGAAGGGTAAGGTGTGGATTTGCTACAATGCTGAATCCCTTCACCTTCAGAATGAATAAGCTCCAGCATGCCATGGCTTCTTTGAGACTCAATTCCCATTTCTTTCCAAAGGGAGTTTGCATCATTTGAGCAGAGCAGGCGAGCACAAAGCAGTAGGGAGACCAAAGTCCAGCCTTCTTTGAGGTAGCACAGACAACAATTTTTTGTCTGTTTGGGTTTTTTTGTTTCAAAAACTCTACACCCAACCACAAAATCAGGCCAATATTCTAATAAGGCTCCAAAAGCTCACATTTCAACAAAAGAAACAGGTTTGCAGAGAGGCTTAAAAACCTCCTCTGAAGAAAAGAGTGAGGAGGTCCTTCAAAATGCCTGAAGAAGTTGCTCTTACATGCAACAACTCAGCAAAATTAAGTTACCTACTTAACCAGCTAAAAAGGCAGAGGTTAACCAAGACTCCAGAAGCCTCTTGTCTCCTACTTCCTATGAATATGAATACAGACTGATTTGGTAGTATTAATAAATGAAAATAATTATTTGGGCATTATTTTTACAACAAAGACTTGTGCTCTGCTCAAATAGGGCTCTTCTCTGAAACACGGGCTCACAGTAGCAGCTGTAAGTGAAGGAACCTGCTTCCCATGTGAAATACTCTTGGATAAGTTGCCAGACTTTTGGGAAGAGATGGTCAAATGCAAAGTGCTGTATTCCAGCTTAATGGAGTCCTCTGCAACTATGAAGCCTCTAGATATTTCTTTAATCATAGCACACAATTAATCAAATAGTGAATGTTTGTTCTGAGAGTTTAAATATATTAACATTTTGAATACTACTATTACAAAATTTCATCAGTTGCTGACCTTCTGAAATTGAAAATGCTGCTGCTTTTCTTGCTACTTTCACTCTAAGTCAAAAAGGTGATGAATTTCAGAGAAAAGGATCAGATCTCACATTTGCAGGCCAGTAAGACCCAGGAGATTTGGCTGAAATCTGAATCTGGGACTTCTGGAAACAGTCCTATGACATTATAAGCAATTGTGGCATCTGAGAGTGGGATTACCTTTCCTTACTATGGCCTGAATTTTTGTGGCTGAAGGCAGGGCTTTCTCATCTGCTCGTTCACCTGGAGCTACTTAACCCTCCTCTGGCAATCCTCCTGCAATCCTGAGGGAGGAGGGGAATAAGAGCATTAATCCACTGCTGAAGGTATTGGCAGGAGTTAAGGCACAGCTCTCATTGGAGGCCTTGAATATTTACAATTGTAATCCACTGTGGCAAGTGTTTTCAGCCTGTGCTGTCATTACATTTCTAAGCAACATATTTTTTTTTGTTGTTGTTGTTCAGAGTAAATACAGGGACTCTGGACTATTAACAATCAGAACACTTGCTGTTGTTTGTGAAGTATTAGCTGACCTACTTCATTGCAGTTTTAATTAGGTATTACTCCCATGCTGTTCTGGTCCCTGTGGGGATTCTACATTTGGCACTGATATGAGTGCTCCTGCAGCACGGTGATTCACCAGGAAAGAGGCTGTGCAGAAATACATCATTCAAGGTGCAGGAGCACAACAGTGCACTGCAGCCTCACCTGAGCCATGCCAGCTTCCCTGCTCCCATATCAGGAATTAACAGGACAGGACTGCAGGTGTCCAAAAAGGAGACCATCTGCAATTAGTCCTGATTCCCCACTGACTACAGCCTACGCCCAGAAAAACCCTGCTTGACCAAAAGTACTGAAGGCCTGGGACTGTGCCCAGGGATTCATCACCTGCAAGGTTTGGTGTACTGTCTTGACAACTTACAAGTCATTTTAACTGTTTAATTTCCCAAAATAAGTTTCTTTGCGTTGTACCTCAACAACTGAAATAATTTCACATGAACTATTTTTAGTTTGAAAGAAGCCTGTTGAGGAACAACAAGGCAGAGGTCTTAGATTATTTTCTTCCTTTACCCATGATAGCACAGTTATTTAGGTACTTCACTGTGGCAATTCTGCAATTCAGTTGTGTGCTGCTAACTAGAAAAAACATATTCCCCAGGAATTTTTAAAGATTTCTTTTTATTTTTTTACCTTTTGGCAAGATAACTCTGTATGCAAAATTTCACTGCTCTATGTCCAAAAATAAGAAGCAATACATTGAGCAAGAGTATGATTCCTTGACACATAAAACAGATAGTTTTACACACATCAAAGTAATTTCAGAAGCAATTAAGGATGAAACACAAATCAGGGGAGCCTGTACTCCCATTGAAGTGTCCCAGGGGATAACAAACCCCTTAACTGCCACTCTTCTCTAATTATACGTAAAGCAACTGTATAGGATGCAAAGGAATTGATAGCTATGGCTGCCTGCTGGCATTTGGCAACAAAAGAGAAAGTTAAAAGCTTCCTACAAGCAGTGAGGTTTTGAACTTCAAAAACATCAAGCATATTTTTGTTAGCTTGTTTCTTTTTTCCTCTCAAAGGGAGAGCTTTTTGGGTAGTCTTCCTTAAGCTGTGCCTTGGATCAAGGACCTCACTAATTTTCACTGACCTATAGCAGAAACCTTTTCTCTCTCTGTTTATGAATTTTAAGAGTTATTAAAATCAGCCTAAATCTGCCTTTCCTATTACTAATGAAGGTTAAAGTAGCCACAGCCAAATTCACTTATAAACTGATGGCACAATCTGACCTTTTGTCATTAAAGTGAAGGCATTTTTTCATAGGATCATAGAATGGTTTAGGTTGGAAGAGACCTTAAAGATCACCTACTCCCAATTTCCCTGCCATGGACAAAGACACCTTCCACTAGATCAGGTTCCTCAAATCCCCATCCAACCTGGCCCTGAACACTCCCAGGGATGAGGCCTCTATAACTTCTCTGGACAAGCTCTGCCATGGCCTACCACTCTCACAGTAAAGAATTTCTTCCTAATATCTAACCTAAACCTACTCTTCTTCAGTTTGAATCCATTCTCCCTTGTCCTGTCACTACAAGCCCTTGTCAAAATCTTTCCATCTTTCTTGTCTTCAGGTACTGGAAGGCCACAATTAGGTAATTTTCATTAAAGAAATTCAGAACCTGCAAACAGTGACAGAGCACTACTGTATAAGCTGGATAGCTCTTATTATGATTTACCCTGGTTTGGAACACACCTGTAATACTTTTGTTCACTCCTTAGGTTTGATTTGTCACAGCAGGGTTGTGGCTGCTCTGCTTGTGCTGTAACATTTCATAAGGCTTGGGTGACTTAATGAAGCAGCCTTTCTCCCATTACCTATAAACACCCAGTTAAACCATAGCAGACTCCAAGTAGGTGTAATGAAATTAGTAAGTTTTGAAACCTTTGCAGGAGGATTTAATCATATAACTTTGTAAAAATGTTTATAGAACTCATGTAGCAGGAATCTTTCCAAGTTACACGAAACATAGCACCATAAGACCCTACTTCTCCAACAGCCTCCCTATTCCTCCCCAGAAGTAGATTTGGGCAGTATCATTTTGTCACGACCCAGGAGACCTCCATGTCTTCTGTATTTCATCTACTTGAAAGCTGGGCTCCTTTGAAATCAGTAGAAACTCAATATTCCTCTCTCAGGTTCCATTCACTGTATCTTGGCTGAGCCCAAACACTCAGATGTGGGACAGAAGTGCTTCTAAAAGTTTTGTTTGAGCAGGGTGCCCCACCTGTGCTATGGATCCACTTTAGAGGCCTCAGAGGTGTTGCTGGCTTTGTCATTACTTCTCCTCATTTCTTTTATCACTTGCAGGATGTGGGACTGACCACAGGAACTGCATGAGTGAGAGCGGAGTCAAATTAAAAAAACCCAACCCAGGGATCAAGGAACAATTTTTTGTAAAGTGATTATGTTGTATTCTTACTGTCTGTAGCTTGTACAAAAAGCTCCAAATTCTGTTCTATATATCTATATACAGAATGCTTTACAATGAACCTCAGTTCTATCTGAAAGATATGGAATTTTCTATCATAAGCATAAATATTTCAGTGGAAAGTACTCATTTACTAAAACTCTTTTTCTAACTTTTT
>VYZP01005634.1:0-23697 GCA_013400635.1 Hypocryptadius cinnamomeus
TTATACACCTGTAAGAAAACAAATACTTTAAAGTAAAAAATGTAACATGATTTAATAATCACTGGCAGAATGCAAAGACATTTTTACTTTATCATCCTAATTACTGTCAAGTAACACAACAAGCAGTGCATATTGGATTTGATAGAATACTCTTTGAAGGACTGATACAACAAATTTTAACTTCTCTCTCCTGTACCTGCATGAAGAGAAAACTTATTTTCCCAGATATGACAGCCCTTTTAGACATTATAAACTCTGCTTAATACCCTGAAAGTTGCCTCTACGTTCCATACACATTACCACATGGGAAGTAACAAATGTACCAGGTTTTAGACAAAGAAAACACGAACCCCATAAACTTTACAGATAACCTCCCTACTTTTTATGAGCACTCCCTATATCTTACCTGGTACAGATTTTTGTTTCACAGCTTTCTACTAATAAAAATGTTAAGCTTTTGACTCAGCTTTGGATGCTGCTTCTTCTTCCTTCAAAAAATTTTAAGTGCATGACTGCAATCCAGTAATAACTTCTAGGGTTTTTTTTTTTAGTTTTAAATAGTCAGGCACCATTTCAGTTTTCCCCCCACTGTTGAAAAACATGTCAAAAATACTGAGAGCAAAAACAGACTTTTGAACATAGTAACTGAAGAAAAAAACCTCACCACATTCAACAATTTCTGGACAGTGATTGCACTTTCATGTATTTATTATGCTGCAGTGCAAATCTGGAAATTACCAATGCTGGCATTGTCTATATAAACTTTCAGAGATTAATGACTGCGGGTCAGAGAAGTGAAAACTGCAGCAGAAGAAGGACTTCTGCATCTCTGAAAATTTAAGACTATGGAACATTACTTAGGTGGTGTATTTAACAGAGGTTGGCTATAGATCAACATGGATACCTAGAAACAAAAATCTTTTGAAGAAAAAAATAAACCAATTTCTTTGTAAATGCATAAGAGGAGATTACACAAAGAATAAGACATGAAAGTTGCTTGCAAGTCCATGGATCTAAATTACAGAAATAATTTATTACAAACACCATCCCTCAGAAATGCTGGTGAGTACTTTTTGCTTTTCATTATTGCTACACTACTGAAACTTTTGCTTTTAATTCATCACCTAGAATTATAAAATAAAACAGAGGGACACTTGACTGGGACAGAAGGTGCAGATAGTCCTGACCACTGTGGATATACACACACTGTTACAGCTTCCAGGACTGTGCACCTGGCTATTACCTCCAAAGAAATTCTATTTAACTCTCGCAGTGTAACCACGCACAATCTGAAAAGAAGCCCAGTCAAAACTTCAAACTGGTTTTAATGTTTTCTTCACAGTTACAAGGGGAAGAATGGCATTTCAATTGAAAAGACAATTTCAAGGGGCGTACTGCAGATCATTTAAAGAAGCCACCATCAATCAACTTAAAGATCAGAGTCCTAAGTAGGAACTTCTATTCTTATAGCATAGAAGTAAAGTGACACAAACAAAAAAAAAAAAAATTTATTTTAGAATAAGTAACTAAAAATTAGTTTGTCACTAATAAATTTCAGTCAATTTTAATGTCTTGAACATACTATTTTTTTTCCATGTTTTGATCTTTAAATTAAGACTCTGCTGCTTTCTTCTTGTTGAGGAAATATTATACGTTCCTGTTTAGCTATGAGTCAAGAAAAATCAGCTTTTAGGACAAAAAGATGTAAGACATTAAACCTGGAGTGAAAAGATCTTAGGACTTCTTCTCTCATTCTAGAAATATCTCTAGCTGGAAACGAGACTAAATATTTTACATAGAGAGCAGACTGGTATCCCTATAATCTCTATTTAGGATTTTCACATACAAAGAAACAGAGAAGCTTAATATAGCTGTAACAAGAATGTCTTCATTTCCAGGGTAGCAAAAAGAAAAAAAAACACTCAGTGACTATCTGGTTCTGAAAGAGTAGAAAAATGCTTTAAATACAAGAAAATAGGTTTCTCATCCTCAGATTTTAATGTATTAAATCCTAGTTGTTTACACTGCAACCAGTACTTACTAGATCACATTCGGATTTCTCTAATGAATTCTTATTCAATAACTTATATATTCTCTTCATCTTCTTTCCTCTTATGTTTTGTTGCTCTCTTTTTTTTTTTGAGTAGTTGCCATACAAACATTAACAGTAAATATTATAAATATTATTTTATCATCAAGCTTTGAAAAGCCAGAACACTGTTTCTCTTCATTTTATTCAACACCCGCCCAAAAAAGAAAAAAAAAAATCAAACCAAAACGCACATAAAAAAACCCAAACCCAACCAAATAAAACAAAACAAATCCCACCCAACAACAACGGCAGTTCTCTATTTTGAAGTGGTTTTGCTCCACAGAGAATAGATAAAGAAATGAAAAGAAATAGTTTAAGCAAAAATAATATTATATTATATATCTTGTGAAAGAGAAAAGTTTTCTGAAACACCTTAACAAATACTTGCTGAAAATAAAACCCAACTGCTGAAGAGGTGGTATAAAGCCTGATGCCACTAACACAGAATCACTAGCCCTGCTGTTACATTATGAAACAAGCATGATGAAAAATGATGTGCCTAATAAGGAAGAATATAGTTTAAGAAAAAGCGACAAGGTAAATCTAAGGGTTGGAGTGTTTTCCCCCTAAAAACAAGCATTTTGTAAACTGGGGATGCTATTGTAATGAGCTAACATGACCTATGATATTAAAGATCAAAGAAAATACTTGTAAAATTTGTGTACAATTGATTTATTTTTTTCTTTGTCTCAGGTACAGTAAAAAAAGCAATCAAGTGCACTGGTTTCTAAGACACTCAGATTTGATTACATAGTTTATACATGTACAATCATGTGCCAGTCATTGGAATTTCTTAGGTTACAAATAAAATTATTTATGAAAGTATTTATAAAAATATATTACATACTTATTATCAGACAAGTGTTATAACAAACAGTATTTGCAACTTAATGTGTTTCCCACCTACAAGATCCCTTACATTTAGAGAATAATTAAGATAATACTGAAACATTAACTAAAATTTCCACTTGTCTTTCAATTCTTAATAAAGCCTGCCTATAGGATAGTTTATGCACATTAAAAAAAACCTCCCAAAGATGATAAAATATTATAAGTCAAAATTTTCTGACTTTGATCTCAATTCATATTAACAGAAAACAGCCAGCCTATTCTAATAACAAAAAAAAAATACTGTGTTATCAAAAAAAAATACTGTGTTATTACAATTATACTGTGTTATACTGCAAATTACATTGCAATCACAATGAATTTAACTAAGTTCAAACAATAAATCTTTTAGAGTACTAACTCTATTCACTGTTATAATACAGTCATAACTACGCATTAGCAAAGTCAAAATTGCTTTCATCTTTAAAGGAAAATAAAATGTCCTTTGAAATCAAACACACCTTCTAAAGATATCAGCCACTTCACTGGGAAAGCTTTGCAACCTAGGCACTTGTACCCAAGAGAGTGCTGCCAGTCTGCAGTCTGATGCCACTACAGAATTACAGCTCACAGTACATTATCAAGGCCTGCTATGTCCTCTGAGAAAGGATGCTCTGCTGGCTGAACTTCCCAATTTACTCCCAAAGGCAGAAGAACAAAACTTCCAAGACCATATAGCACACGTTTTTAAAACGTTCTATAGAGGCAAGATTGTATTTACTAGCAATGTTAGCTTGTACTTATTTAGATTAGAATGAATACCAAGCAAAGTTCCTTCGTGTATAATTAATACTCCAACCAAAAAACCCCAAACACAAAGAAATCTATTAAAATTATGGGCAATTCAAGAAAAACAGTTTAAAAACAAAGCTGCCCACAAGTAATCCAGACTTAAGAGTTACGAAAAAATCTTCCGAGAAGGACTAAATATTGTATCAACCACATTGCATATAGACAACATGAAAGGGCTTCCTTGCTGCCAAAATTTCATTTAGCATCACCATTCCCCTTGAAACTGCATATTTTAACCATCTCTAATCCTGTAGACATTTACTAAATAGATATGGCTATATTTATCAGTTTAAAGTTATTTAAGTATAAAAAGAATTCCATCTTTGCTGTTAGAAAGACGAATACGAAGAATTTTTCTTCTCTGCTTTGTTAAAAGCCTCAATGTCAAAAGAATTGCAATACTGTAAACCAGAAAGAATAAAAATGTATCTGTTCATCACTTGCTGACATTCTGAGTGGGTGAAAAAGGGTACTTGGTATGTCTTTTTGAATAAATACTGTTGTGATCAGAATCTATAATTGTGATTAAGTTCCACTTTTCCTTCCTATTTCCTGAATTTAGATGGAGGTGGGCGGGAAGATGAGGTGCAAGAAAGGTGAATAAATCAGGAGGGCATACTGAGAAAATGGGACTGTTACTGCTACATGATGATTAGCATTCTATCTGCTCAGTAAGCCTGGCTTTACCTACAAGCAGCAATACAGGCTTTAAGACAGTCCTTACTCTCAAATCAGTTAAGTACTTTGGTTTCTAGAGCAGCTTTATGAGAAATATTTGCTTTTCCAGTTGCTTCTCTTATTGCATATTTTTGCATTCTTCAGTTTTCTCTCTTTAGACAGACTGACCTTTCATAGGAGTTGGATCTTGATTTTGTATCAGGCAGGTCTAGGATGAATACTTGCCATGTCAGTTCACAACTCAAACATCCCTCTTTGGATCAAAATCTGAAAACATTAGGCATCTCCCATTCTTTTTTACACAACAAAGAGCTACAAAAGACTGATCAAATTTGTCACCTGTCTTTCTCTTTCAAGGAGACAAGTTTTACTCCTGCAAGGTATACTAAAAAAAAAAAAAAAAATCCAAAACTTCAGTATGCTTCCTAAACCTTTTTACTTTACAAAAATATCCATCATTTGTCATAAGTGTCATCTCTTTTTTAATGGATAAACCAGCAAGTCTTCTTCCTACTCAGTTAACTTATTAAAAAAAATAAAAACTAGGCAAACATACTCTTCTCTGAAAAAATACATATTTTACCAAGTTCCCAGGAAACTTTTAATGGCATTCCAGACACTTTATTTCTTCCTACAAAGAAAATAATAACACAATATGCATTTGTGGTTTTAGCAGAATAGAATCTGGAGGAGAAACAACACTATGGCAGCAAAAACTGGCAACTGCTGATTGATCTTTCTGCCTGAATGCATGAAAAATAATCCTGTATTTCTGGATTGACACTTTCTAATGAACAGACAGCAATATTTCCTCTGATTTTTCTAACTTTACTGTCATTTGTTTGAGCAAGCCAAGCCCAGTGGAGAAAGAGAAATGAAGGAGATGAGGAACTGGAGAAGATGAAGGGAAATAGCTAAGA
The DNA here is from genome assembly GCA_013400635.1 of Hypocryptadius cinnamomeus. Taxonomy (NCBI): domain Eukaryota; kingdom Metazoa; phylum Chordata; class Aves; order Passeriformes; family Zosteropidae; genus Hypocryptadius; species Hypocryptadius cinnamomeus. Next base: position 5,371 of record VYZP01005634.1, read on the forward strand.
TGGAAAACTGGAACTGCCACTTAGTTTACCATACTCAAACATCCCACAATTACAGCAGTCTGCTGTAACTTTAATAGGAATAGATCAAAACACTTCAGCTTTGCTCTATCTTAAGTCCATTATGTAACTGTATGAGAAATCCTAGCTTTATGTTTTGATAATTTTTTGTGAGAACATAAGAGATAGGAGAGAAACAACCACAAATTAGTCCAGCTTAAAATAAGTTAGGTCTCTAGCAGGACTAGAATTTTTCCCATGCTCTTGTTCATTTCTCCTGAATTCCTGGCACATGACACTAGCAGCAGGAATAACAAAAAAGGTCTTAGATGCTACTAATGACAAAACTGATACACCATGTCAGTACAGACAGTGTCCTTGGCAATTTCTGAGCTAGCGAAACATAAGCACTGTTAGCAGATGCTGAAGTTTCAACTGATTTTTCCTGTGCAGGCTACCAGACATCTGAGCAGCCTAAAGACTACAAATTTTAGAGCTCTCAGAGAATATCCTCATGAGAGAGTAAGGTAATAATCAAACAGCTTTTGTGCAAATGTCTGATTATTCTGTAATTATTCGTGTTCTGCTTTTATCTGCCATGTGAGAAGCCACCACCATATTCAATGGGACAAACTGCAGGCACTAGTCCTAACAAGAATTCTGCGTAGCTGACTGGTAAAGCAGTAATTCCAGAGACAGTTATCTGGAAGAATCAAGTTAGCAGCTCTCAAGAATCACTGTATCATCACAGCATGTGTCACAGTACATGCTGCAGTTGAGACAGCCACAATACACAGAGTATCACCATACAATTTCAGAAGGCTTTAAGCATTCCCCCATACAAAGTAGCACCATACCACATCAGAAGGCTTCAGGCATCTGCCCATACAGAGTAACACCACATCACTTCACAAGGCTGCAAGTATCTGCCCTTGTTGCTCTTCAGCCCAACCTTTTATACCCCTCATGTTCATGCATTGCACCTGTGTGCCCTCTGTTCCCTTTGGTGGTTGGTCAGTGCCCCTGGGCACTCCATGGCTCATTGCTGCCAATGCTGCTCACCTGCTGCTCACAGCTGTGCCCACTGGGGATGAGGCTCGGCCACAGCCCCACTCCCAATCACCACAAACTGTGTGCCCACAATATAATCACCGAGTATTCTTTCCAGCATTTTTACAAATATTTTTTCTTAAATTTATATAAATAACTTCCTTATATTTAACTACAGAACTATGCAGAAGTTTCACTATATTTTTTCATTGCAAGACTTAGATAGATAATATCTATCTGTAACTCTTATCCTCCAGAGTATGCAGTGTTTCAATCAAGTAGCCCTTAAAATCTGCCTACCAGAGTAGCTTGCTCCTGGTGTATTTATAGAACACCTCCTGTTCACTTGAAAAATAAAAACAGTAACAACCATATTCAAAAGAAAAAACACTTCACTTTTTCTAATTTCTACCTTTAAAAGAAAAAGATAACCAAGCAGGTAATGCCAACTAGGTAATGCCTTTCAGAATGCCAACCAAAATCAACACAATTACTGAGGTAAGTCACATATACATTTGCCACGGTGTGTTCTTGTTTTGCATTCCAAACAGTATTGTTTAAACAAATTTTCAATTAATTTTCATTTCCAAATAAATCAATGCATGTTCATACTTAGTTGTGTCAAATTCCTTTCTCTTTTTGTAAGATATTTCCTTCTTGAAAAATTTAAAACTTTACTCTTCAGAAGGATAATTTCAAATTTGTCTCTGAGGTTTCAGAGTTACTTGTTTTTAAAAAATAGTTTTCACATATAATTAACATTTTTTGTTTTCTATCTTATTGAATCTAAACAACTCTTCCTATAAACCAACTTCCTCTACAAGTTGTAACAGTGCCACTAAACAGCACAAGTTTTACAGCTGTGATCTTTTAATAACTAGCTGAGATATTACTAGTAATTTGGATCCCACCAAAGCTAAGCAATTACCTCAGCTTTTTAAGAATAAGCTGTTTTTTCCTTTTTAATTGCTAAGATAATCAGGACTGGATGAGCAAGCTATCTTTTTCAAGCTTTCCTCTAATGACCCTAATACACAGCTCTGTCAAAAATCTGACATCTACATTCCTGAAGACCTAGAAAAGGAGGAACTGAGGGACATTATTGTAGTCCATACTGATTAAAATCCCTTAGGAAAGAGTTACTCCAGTTTCTCATGGCAATGGATTAAGTATGCACACTCTGGATGTTTCTGACAGAAAGAGGGTTTAGCATCTTCCTCCTGAACTTGGCCAGCAAAGCTGCATGGTATCAGGAAAAAGACATTGGATCACTCCACTCTGCTTTACAAATTTACGATAATAAATTGTAGGAGGCAGCAAACTGACTTCTGATAGAGGTACATACAGTGGTAATTTTTCATAGGAAACATTCAAGTTGGCTTAATGCAAGGATCACTCAGTGGCCATTGACTATACAGTCAGAAGTATTGAATTTCTAGAAAAGTTCCCCCACTGTAGCAGGCCCAGGGCCTGCAAGGCTTCCTTGGAGGCCCGAAGCCTAAGCTAGGAAATGCCAAGTCATGATGACTGGGCCTTAGAAGTCCCTCTCTTCCGCCTTTGGACACTTGCTTATCTCTCTGAAAGCCTATAGGTCACTTTCCCCTGACCCTTACTACTGGACAATTCCAAAACCCCCATAAAGTATATAAACCCCTACTTCTGCCCAGTTCAGCAGAAGAGCTGTCACCGAGAACCTTCGTGGAAGACTCCAATAAAGACTTCTCTGTGGAACCTCACACGGCCTTCTGTCTCTCTCTCCCACTGTGTCTGCCCGGCACCTAGCAAGCTAAAGAGCTGAAATCACTCAATGAGCTGATAATCACAAAGAGCTGATATCACTTGAGCTTGCTAAGGTTGCCTGCAGCTGGCAGCTGCTTGGGAGCTCGGACAGGCTGGGCTGAGCAGTACTGAGCTATCTGGACCAAGGCAGCCCACCAGGCATACCCCGGTGGAAGCCGCCAATATCCACCAAAAAACAACTTTGAGAGCTAATGGAGACAGTGGTATCCAGGAAGGTTTTTCTCATATTTTTCAGTTTTCATGACTTTTCAACATCACCAGCTCCTTAAGGACAGTGTGATCCTCTAGTTCAGCTGTGTTAGCAGGCTAGGGTACACTTTTAGTACAAGTTCATCTTGTTTTGAAGTACTTCAGTATTCACTCAAGCTCACCACTGATGCACAAAGAACCCAAAAAAAGTAACAAGTAAAACTGCAGTCCTTCTTTTGCCCCCAGCCTTTAAATTCCTTGTGTTCTGCTGAGCTGTAGACATCTGTACTGAGGAGCATCCCAAAATGATTACAGACATGATGCTAGGCAGAACAAGTTTTTGCAATACACCAATTCTCAGAGGTAGTTTGAGCAGCTTTCATTCAAACAGTAAAACTATATGCACAAACAAAAACTGTAGATTCTGCTAATAATTTTGAGATCCATTAAAACTGCTATGAGGATATTCAGATAGAATGAAAAAACAGATTGACTCTTAAGTGGCATGCTAGAATTCAAACCAAACATACACTAACATTTCAGAAAAAAAAATCTATTCATGTTTAAGAGATCATGATTTCCAATAACCCATCTTTATGTATTTCAAGTGCAAAATGTCAATTACATAATTCCTGTCATTATTAACACATAGTATTATTGTGTATTAATACATTAATATATTTAGGCATTTGAACAACAGACATGAAGCAGCTATTGTAAAATAGTAGCTATGTGCAAATGAAACAACAAACTTGCTTACTCTAGTTCCTCATGCCCCTGGTGTTATTTGCTACAAATACTGCCATACTACATACAAATTTATATCAAAGATAACCCTAGCAATATAACAGCTGATTTTTGACTCACACACACACTGGCTATTCCAAAGTAAGTGACAATATGTATACCAGGATTTCCCACAATTGTATGTCTGTTACTTGGATTCTTCTTCACTACAAACTCAATGTTTTCCCCATAACGTAAGAACTTCACTGCTAGCCTGTGAAAGAGACCTTGGGAGCACTTTTGAAATTCTCCTGAAAAAACCACCCTTCAGACAAAGTGCAGCAGGGAGCTCTGGGTAGTTACCAGTCTCACTGTTATCCAGGATAGATCTTTATATTGATTATAGGCAACAATCACTACGCTATCTCCTCAGTTCTTATTTATCATTTGTGAAACATTTATACATTTCCAATAAACTGGCACACTTCCAGTGGTAACATTTTAAGGCCCTCTGCATTTCAACATGTTTTTCCTCGACTAAACCTTTCTGCAAAGAGTAATTTTCGTGTAGGAAAAGTGCTTAATCTGAATCTCAGAGAGGAAACCCTTTTCTAGACTTCCAAATTTGATTCTTTAAAATTCTCTACCACTGTGCTTATAATTCTGGTTATAGCATAGTAATGCCTCAGAAACCTCCTTTAATACCTCCTCCCTACAAAAAAGCAAGTAATAATTTTACTTCACACACGTTCACCCATATTAAGACAGATGAATTTTACAGACTATGCTCATTCATCTTAAAAACCACAGTTCAGCCCCTTATTGTTATAAAGAGAAATAAACAGTACTTAGCATTTTTGTTATGGCTTATAAACTGAACTTCTTTCTTGGTCTGGTAATTAAGCAAAAATCTTGTTTTATATTTGAAGCTAAAGCACACAGAAATATAACTGAGCAAATGATCATATTAAAATGGGCAAGATACTTCACTATATGTGCCATGACTAAGAACTGACTGGAGATGTATTTTTACCCCCACATATACATTTTTGAAATACAGAAGGCATTTGTTACTCGCTGTATGAGTATGAGGGACACACATCAGCACCACAGAGTTTAGATTTACACCTTTTCAGTAACTTTTTTTAAAGCAATTGAGGTGATTACTTAGAGGTCCTTGGTAGGATGCTAGTATACAGGCTCCCAACATAGTCTTAATTTTCCTTCTTTTACAAGCAGATTGCTAAACACTATCATTTGACAATAAAACAATACAGAAACCTTTCCACAATGTTTTTCCTAGTAAGATAGAGTTGTTTGAACCCTAGAACTCCTGTCAAGTTTCTGACAAAGTTCTCTGCCAGTCAAATTATAACCGTGAGTCTCCCTGACACATTAAATAAAAAAATACATTCTGTTTTTGTAATGCATGTTAGAATATTGTGATAATAGAAAGGTGGCTTATACACTTCACTACACTTATTTCTGAAGCTATCATTCTTCAAGTACAATAGTTGACATTTACTAACAATGCCTAAATGCTAGAGCTTTTATATCCAGCTCTGACATTGAATGCCTGTGTGTCTACAACCTTAGCAATCAACAGCTTTGAAAGTTTACTGAGTTGAAACCTAGACTCTAGTTCCTGCTCACAGAATTTATCTGTAAACTATATAATAAATAAAAAAAGGAAAAGCAATTCAGTGGTGCATCCAAGACATCCTCTCATATTCACTGCATTTTAGAGTGATTATTTCTTGGTTATTTCTCTCTCAAAATTACTTGTTGTGCTGTAAAAACTGCTGTTTCTGTAGAATACAGGAGTTATTAATTGAAGACGGCAGACTGAGGTATCAGTGTTTCCCCTAGGTCTGCACAACTCTAAGCACTAATAAGTGCCTGCAATCACTGTTACTGTCCTTTTAAGGAGAATAAGCACCTCTCATAAGCGTTTACTCCTATAAGAACAACACGAGATTTCTGGCTGTTGAATGAAAAGACACTTCAAATGTACAGCCTTGAGTCAGCCTTCCAAACCCTAAAGAGGTGTAACATTTCAGACTAAACACTGTACACCTGACATTTTCTCTTCACCACCTTGCTGCAGCCACTCAAGGAGCAGCTAGTCTTCTGACCAGACCTCAAAAAACAGTTCCTCCATGAAGCACAGAGACATGAAGTGCTATAACCTGGCAGACTAGATTGGACTGCTTAATTTCCCTGAATTAAAATGCATGCCTGACCATACTTGGTATATCCAGAAAAATCCTAATCATACACAACAAAAGCAGTCAGTGACAAATATAATTTTATTAAAGAGCATCTTCAGTGTCATTTGGACACTGGCTTCAGCACACTATTGAATGAGGAGAGCAAGAACAGTCATCAGGAAGCAAAATATCTTATAAATCAGCATTAAAAATGGCATTATAATAAAGCAATAAAGGGTACCTGATAAACAAGAGAAAAAGATACTCAGATTGTAAAGCAGATTCAATTAGCTTCCCAAACCTGTGTAGTAACAAGTTTACCATTAGTCCATAGAGAAAATATCAATGACAGACTGAGAAGACTATAGAGCCAGTCCTCACCTGCCTACATATATACCAAGAAATTGATTCACCACATTACTGGATTTCAACCAAATAACCGGCCAACCTAAGAAAATTCCTCACAATAAAGCACCTTTATATGATAATTTAGCTACAAGGTAAGATATATGTCTATTACATAAAGTGATTATTGACTATGAGAAGCTTTCAATTTAGCAGAAAATTACTTTGTATGAGAGCTCTCCAGAGCTAGTGACAAAGGTTACATTTTGCTCTTTTAATGCACAATAAAAGAGAATGAGGCTTCCACTGGCCTGCTCTATATCAAATCATCAAAAAATGGAAAGTTAAGAAAGGATAAAATCCTTCATACAGATTTTCACATTCTCTCCAAAAGTTAATTCCCTCCACTCTCCCCTTGCCCCTCAAAGGAATGCACTGGAAATAAAATTACTTGAATCTGAAATCCACTGGCAGCATTCTTCTCACCAGTTACACATGCACTTTTAACCATAAAGACTTCATGTCAATGAAGATGCAAAATTCACTGAAGTAATAAGAAATTAACATACTAAATTTTGTTAACTGTAAATCAAAAATAAACAATTTTAAAACATTAAAATTATACTCATCACCCATTTAAATTAATTATAAATTATTTGAGTTTTTTACCAGGTGTACTACAAGAAATTGAAATATGGAGGATAGACGGAACAATAAGAGAGTCTGATAATTGAATCTAAAACTTGTTACCTTGAAATATTAACAAAGGTTTGAAAATTTAAATCCACTTACAAAGAAAAAATCCACTTAAAGGACATCTTTATGTCTTTTATTTATTAATATTGTAAAAACTTCAGGGAAAATGTGGGAAAAAGACCCCAAAAAACCAAAACTTTCACAAGATTAAAATAATGAAAAAAAATTACTGGTCCAGCAGAAAACTAAAACTTTAGCTTCCAATCTGGTGTAGTCTTGCATTCAGCATTTTCATAGTGGATTTCAGGCTCAATGTGCTAAGAAAGTATGAGCATATAAATAACTTTTTTCTTTTTAAAGAGGCTTTTTCATGTACTGGATATGATTTGGTTTAATAATGAGATACTATTACAAGTGAAGGATTACATATCCAGAGTAAATGTGGCATTTCTTTTAACTACAGATGGCTTAATGAAGAAAACTCCTGAGAAAGAAACTGAAAAGAATAAGGCATTTAAAAACTATGTAAAATATGAAGAAAAAAATATTTTCAACAGTTTTTCATCAGCAGTCCTGGCCAAAATACATCTTGCGCACACTGTCAGTCCTCAAATCCTGTAAACCCTTACGTAATCAATTAAAGTTAATTTCTCATGAAAATCCACTTGTGTTTAGCCACTTTCACAGCAGTGACAATAGTAAAATATTAAATAAAGAGTACCTACCACTGTAATATCTACAATATGCAGCATATTTGATAGCTTTTGTTAGTTCTGAGGAGCAGAGAGTAAGCTGCAGTAGAAAAATCACACAAAAGTACATGCAATTCTTACTTTGCAGTGTTACACTATCCTTGTACTTCCCTGCAAAAATGTTTATAATGTAAAAAGACTGATTATTGATTTTGAGGAACTGAAGGTGTAATACAATATATTAATTTTGCACATTACATAGCATAACCCCTTAGAAGACAATAAATGCAGAATTTAGACAGGTTTGATATCCTTCACAGAGGATGGCAAATTTTGTTTTGTAAAAGTAAAAGTTCATTATAGTGGCTTGAATGTCTAATTCCAGAAATACCTTGCTTATGACACATATTTTCCCCCCATTTAGCAGTGTTTCTATTGTGGTTATTGAGGGCTTTCCAACAAAAAACATTCCTACTGACATTTAAACTTCTATTGTGAGTCTCCTCAGCATCCAGACTTGGCAAGCTTTAAACATGTAAAGACATTTATTCACCATCTTAGAGTACAGAAGGAATGTCAGGAAAATGCAGAAAAACTTCACGAAGGTTTTTTTTTGTTGTCAACTTCGTTTGTTTCTCCTTTGAAACTACTGGAGGTTCAGTATGCAATATTATTTTCTGTAGCTTACATTTTACTGTGTATGCTTTGTCACTGTAGATATTTTACAAACATGATAGGCATTTCAAAAACACTGTCATATAATAAACAAGGATATCTTCACTGCAGTGAAGAAATAGAAACAAGGTATTCACTAAAATGCAAATTGACATTAAACCTAGAAGTGGCCTCCCAAAAGTAAGATTGAGATGAATTACCATGACAGTGATGGAATGGAGTCTTATACCTATGCACCCAGTGTGAATCTTTCCTAGGTAAACTGACAAGTGTTTCATGTGGCTAACACTCTTTACTGGCTTCAAACTGGCTTTCAGGAAAAAAAAAATAATAAGAAGGAATAGGCTTATAGGTGTTATTCTGAGAAAGTGTTAACTGCTGAGCACACCTCTTAAAGAGATCATAATTTGTATACCAAAGAATAAACAATTTTGGTCAATAGACAGTATTTTAATCTGAAAAACACCATCTAGTTTTCTCATCTTTTCCTTATGATTTATTCCTTCTATGAGAAACTTAAGAAAGAAGAGCTGCTACACAGGTTTCACAATAAATCTTTTTCCAGATTTACAGGTTATTCACCAAAACAGATTGCCTGAGACTCAGATTTGGCTCCCAAAATACCAATTTAGGAGTATTTCTATGGGGAGGTAAAGGGCAATGACACAGTCAGACAAAGGCTCAGAAAAAAAGACAGACACTCAACTCGCAAAGATCAGGATACAGCACTCAGGGCTGACCACAGTGAATTCAATTACAAGTTGCAAATGCAGATAGCTACAATAATAGCAGGAATACAGTCACACCTGAGATACAGGTGCAACCAAAACAGAAGACCCAGAGGGAAGACCTGTTGGCTGGCTGGAGAAAGTCACTGTAGTAAAGAAAAGCAGGAATAGAAAATTTCTGTAGCAAAAAATTACAATAGCTAGCTGCACACTGCTTACTCTACACCAAGTTATTTATACATAAATAGCAAATAGGATCCTCAGTACATGATCTGAAAGCCATGAAATTCCCCATATGGAACAGGTGGTAGAATGGTGCATGGGTGAGTGAAAAAAAACCAAAACCCAAACCCAAGATAAAAGCAAGAAAGCCTAAAGTTTAACTACATTTTCCAAAGTTCCAAATAGCAAAAAATATTGTTACACGTCTTACTAGATCGCCACTTACATAAATGCACACATTTTGACAAGACAGGGGAATCATATGTCCAACACAAGGATATAGCAGATTCTGTACTCATCAAATGCACATGTCACATAGCACAAGAGCCCTGACCTGCTCTCAGACTAGGTGTCTCTAGGTCTTATGGAAGAAGACATAGAAAACATAATAATGAAAACATCTTAAAACCTTCTGATTACAGAACATAAATTATACCAAGCATGAGGCAGAAGTTCCACAAATCTTTCTTCTAATGACAATGGTGGCTAAAGCAGATTCCATCTCCACCCCTACTTTGCACCCTCATTTGCACCAGCAAAACTAACAGGAGACATTGAGGCAATTCAATGTGGTTGCAAATGTTTTGGGGTATTTTTCAATTTTTTTTGGTTTTTTTGCACCTCAGAATTACTAATTTTAGATCAGTTGATTGTGTGTATAGTCCTCTAATTCAATTGAAAAGGCCGTTAGAGAACAGAAATAAACAGCCAAAGAATTTGAAGAACTTAACTTTTCCATCATGAAAAATATGTATAGAATCAAGGTTTCAAATGTCATGTACAGTTTTTGAAAATCAGCCGCAGATATTCAGTCGGGAAAAGAAAATATTCTATGTGAAAGTTTTATAATGACGGAAAAAAAAGCTTTGGAAAAATACCAGTTTTCCTTTCACTAATAAATTTCTAATTCACTGCCCAAAGTGACTCTGTAACTCTTTACCATTATGACAACTAGTAGCTGAACCAAAAATTGACAGAATCATTCACAGTATTACTCTACATGACACTAGCAGCAGTGTGAAATTGAGTGTGATCACAGCACCAGTCAATTCTACTGGTTCAGGGAGTTTTCAGTTTAGGTCAGTTTTATCTTCTGATCCTCATGTTCTTCAGTCCCAGGGTAAAGAAATTAGACAGAGAAAAAGACAGTAGAATGAAAGAGTTTAAAAAAGAAACAAGGGCAGAAAGTTGTAGAAATTACTAAAAGCTCTTCTCCAAGAACACAAAACCCACGCAGCATAAGGTAAACTGTGCACATAAAGAGTAGCTCTCCCCGACCTAGCTTAAACCTAAAGAACCTCATATTGTTTAGGACATTCACTCCATGTCCTCTAGGAGGCCATCACAAGGTTTTCAAGAGACAAACTTCATACCGAACTCATGTCTTACTCCAAAAACCAAAAAAAAAAAGTAACAGGATTTTTCAATGAAAATAATTTTTAAAAAGAAATCCAAACTTTCCACATCATTCCTGCCCACCCCCACTTCCCTTGGTGACTAACCTCTTTGCCCCAAGGACTTCTGACAAGTTGGTATTTTAAAGCCTTCTCTGCTCTCTTCTTACCACTCCTTCTTTTCTTCTTTAGGTTAAATCCAATCCTCACTCCTTCACTTCCTACCAAAGAATAACCACTTGTCTCTCCCTTGACTGTGTTACTAGACCGTGCTAGTTTGCCAATCAGTCTCATGCAATCTCTTCTCATTCTCTTTCTCTAGTTTCTTCCCCATTTTTTTGCATGACAACACAGAAAGCACATCTGAGAAAATACTAAGTTACAGGTATTCATTACTGAGTCTAAGGAAGGGTCGTAACACCTGACCCTTATTCTAGCCCCAGTGCAGCTATTCAGCTATTGCTGAAGTCAACCCTAACTAGTCAGTCTTTAAGAAAAATGTAAAATCTTCATTCTTGAGCACTTTACAAGAATCTACAATTCTTCTTCCCAGGGCCACATAAGCCACAGTAAATCTCTTGCAAAGTGAGGTAAAATTAATTAGTTTTGCAGCTGCAAATGAACATATTTTACTTCCTACTGAAATGGAACAGGAATACATTTGCAGTTTAGTCTGAAAGGCAGCTAAAAATCCAATTAAATTAGCAGTATCTTTTAAGTGAATGGACAGTACCTTCTTACCCATGGTACCTAATTCACAGGCTATCCTGTGCCTGCACCCTAAACGAGCAGATTTGCTGAAATTAAAAAAAATAGTATGAACCTCTACTGACTACTGCCTCTTAACTTCAAAGCCTGATTTCCCCTTAGACCATTAGCTAGTCCATTTTGATTCTCATCCATCTATTTTATCCATTTCACTGTAGGAAACAGTTAGAAATACTTAAAAATTATGGTGGTAAGACTTGTATGTTCCTTGAATATAGACTTTTATTTCAGTCTAAAATTAGGGTTAGTAATCTCTGCTGTCCAAGAACAAGCTACACCCCAATGATTTACAGGGGTTAGCATGTAACTGAAACAGTATTTTATACAGTTGCCGAGGTGGGACTTATTGCAGACATCCACCAAAATAAAAACAGTATTTTTTCCAAACAAAAAGCATGAAACAGACTTTGCTTCCACTAAGATTATGCTTCATATCTCCTGTTACATCAAGTTGTAATCCTAAAAATAGAAGTAGGCCTCATCATCAGATTAAACAGGCATGTAGCGTCTGCAGGAACAAGTTTTGAATGGGTTTTCTCACTCATAAATCAGTGCAATTTCTGATAATTTTGCTAGCAATTCAAATTATTTCATCTGAAATCATACAGATAATCGTCAGTCTACCATAAAGTGTCTTTCAGAGCTGAGTTGGTGGTGTTTCAGCCCGAACTACAACAAGCTTCACTCCTGCTGTGACCCATGGGCAATATCTACTGCCAATTACCACACACTTCATCCTTTCTTCCTCATCCAACTTGCTCTAAAAGTGGATAAATACAACCTCAATCCTTTCTCGCTGGCTGTCTTCTCCTGACTGTGCCCTGCTCCCAGCCCTTGGAAACAGATGAAGCTCTTTTGAACATCATTAAGGCTACATCTCAGTGTCACCCTGTCCTAAGGAGAACAGGCTTATAACCCAAAGGCAGAACAGGTGGGGAGCAGTACCTCAGCCAGAATGATGTGTCACCATATATTTCTTCAGAGATGAAATCAATTTGATTTTTAACACTGCTTTAAAGATAGGATGACTCTTAAATACGCAGAACTGTCAATGCATAGGTGTCTATCTGAAGGGAAGAACAACTTGACCACTTCCCCCTGTGTTCAAAAAGCTCTTACTCCAGCTATTCCACAGAGGTGCAGATCACACGTCACAATGCCATATTCTGGAACACAGCTCACTGTTTTTGCTTGCTTTTACCCTTGGAGGAAGTAAAAGCTTCAGCTGGCAGAAGGTAGGTCTGGTCTTAGGTATTGGAAAGGATTAGGACTGTAGCAGAGAGCCATATTGTGTGTGACTCCACAGATTTCTGTGAACTGTCCTTGCATTCATTCCATGAAGAGAAAGAGATGCTGCTCTCATCAGATTGCTAAAATAGAAATATGATGACCAGATTTCTCTGGGCATCTTATAGGGCAGTATTTAGGACTTTTGCAGAAATACTTGCCATTGAACAGGCAAAGTTAAAATATTTTTGTTTGCTGAAAGTGTGTTTGCTTAGGCATAGAACTTCTAATCAACAGGAGAACATTACGCTGTTGTAACATTTGATTCAATTTACATTACTGCCTAATTAACACTGGAACATTTAGCAGCTATTAGAAGAGACATTCTCAAGAGTTCTAGGTTTTATCAGAGCTCCCAAGCAGAGTTTCTTTCATGCAATACTTCACAGTTAAAATTTGAATCAACAAAACTAAATTATCTTTGACTCAATTTGTATTTCTAGATGAAAAGTACTCGCAAATATTCCATGCTAATCTTTCTAATGCTACAATACAAGACACTTCCTGTGTTTTAAAAGAATCTTTGGAAAATCTGTCTTTTTTTTAATAGATGGAGTCCAAGTTACTGGGGGTAGAAGGTGCTAGATAAATTAAATCTCTAAAGAAGTTTGTAAAGCAGACAGTGTCTCTTGCTAAGATAATTAAATAATTATCTTATTATTAATTATCTACAGCTTAAGTATGCTTCTGATTAAACATTGTTTTCAAAATCTGATTGTATTGCTCCAAGCCACATAGCCCTGGGCAAAAAAACTCCTAATCACTTGGAGGAGGGAGACAGGATAAAAAGATCCTGCATCTTGTGCCATCATTTCTGCAGTCCAATTTTCAGAGATTTCCTGATATAGGGAAAGACTGGTTTCCACACAGAATGCATATATAAGCATATTCAGGTATGAACAGTGCATGTGTGCATTAAATGAAGAACACTTTCCTCTGTTGGATAAAATTTCAGTCTTCAAAAAACCTAGTTCTTGGCTACCCATCATTAAATTCCTGAAATCATAGTCCAGAATTAATGGGTCCACACGTAAGGCTTGGTTTCTTTACAGACCTGAATAAAAGAATACAATTTCAGAATTCAGAACATATTCATGACTTAACAGAGCTGCAAGTTAAGTTTTGTATGAAATTATCTTTATTGCACATATATAAAAGCATAGTTTAGTGTTTTGGTAATTCTGATAATTTGCAAACTGTGACTCACCTAAGCCTATAGAATGTTTCAGTTCATAATTTCAATTGCTGCCTTTAATGAAGTAAAATGTTGTAATAACAGAAAAAAATAATCTCAGCATATGTAAAGCAAACATATTTTTAAAATCCCTGTAAGTATTGGCTTCCAAAACTCTTATTCCACTATCCATCAGAGGTTATTATTGTTATTATTATTATTATTAACTACACTAGAAATATTCTCAGATACTAAATTTCACAGACCCTCAATGCAGTAAACTAATATTTTGCTTGTTTCTTAAATAGGTGTTTTACCTGGTATGAGTTGCAGCTGTAGCTTCCAAGTCAACCATAGGGTATTTTACTGTTATGATAGAGGCATGCCCAGAAGCTGACATTCCTCATTTAACAAGCACTGTATGGTAATTAGACAGGATTTAAGGACTTCCTTCCCTTTCCCCCAGTATTAAAACTGCATTTTCCAGGATTAAAAATTTCAGGTTTATCCATCTGGAATTGTCAGGTTAGTAAATACAACATTTCTAGAAACTGTGTATAAAACTCTGGCATGCGTTTTTTAGGTATTGTCAGACGAGCAGAAAGGAACTTTCATTCCAGCAAGGACAGTGAGTTTAACGTTAGTGCAACAAATGGTAGGGTGAAAGAAAGATTTCAAGTGCTACCAATTGGAAGCAATACAAAAGAATATACTTAATAATGCTAGGGAACCTTGCATAGATTTGCAGAAAGATCAGGTGGAAAGTATCTACATGTTATACAGAAGAAACGTGTCTGTGTTTCACTAGAAGGATTTTAAAAGCAGAGTTAATTTTCTTGTAAAACGTATGCTGGTATCATTTTAATACAATATGTGGAAAATATACAAATAACCTTCCCGCCACCCAGCATTATACTATCCAGTATGTCATGGAGAATACTTTTTAACATGCCTTTGGTCTCAGAGTTGTGGGGTTTTCCCTCTCAAAAAACAACCCCATCTACAGCATTTTCTCACAATCCGTGTTTTGTAAAAGACACATAACAAATCCAGATGTCAAGATGTCAGTGTTTTGTAAATCTCTGATAACACATTCAGCTGTCTATTTATCAGCTTTGTGGAAAGTCATACTTTTATTCTGGAGGAAATCCAATCTTAACATTAAACACCACCTTCATTTAAACTAACATTTTTACAGGAAGTGAGGAAAAATCCAGAAGTTCTATTGTTCTGATTTTTTAGAAACACTCATTTGAACAGCACAGACTGGAATTCAAGTTCATAAGTCAGCAGCAATGCTCATAAGAAATGTTTGAATACTTTGGTGTGCAAGAATAAAGGAAGTCTTTGAGAAATCTATCTACAATAGTGAAAAGAGCAAGGTTGCGATACAACACAAAAAGATTTCTAAGTGACAGCTATAGCACCCAAGACAAGAAGAAAATAAATTAGTTTCACAATTATGAATATAACTTCCATGAAGCTCACCATTTTCACTGACTTGGGAGACACACATTCCAAGCCCTTTCAGTATTTAGGCCAGCATTTCAGGAGCTTCTTTATGCATTTTTATACCTCAAAGGAGGCACAAATCTATACTGGTGCAAAAACTCATGATTGACTGAATAAAGCATCGGTATATAAAAGTCCAGACATACTTTACAATTTTAATTATGTGCTATTCTCTACAGTACCTCTTAATATAGACTATCCTATTTAATTTGTGAAGTTAATCTCTTATTAAATTCAATTTCTGGCACTTTCCTTAAGTATATGTCTTTGATTAAGATAGTGGAAAACATTTGTCTTTGGAAAAAATTATATCGCAAACGTAAGATTACATTTTGTTGCTTCTTGTTATGACAACTTTATTACATTAAGAAAACTTTTTCAACAAAACGCAACAAGTTTATGCAGTCATTGTATGAGTTTCTCATAGAACATTTTCAAGCTGTGCAAGTAACATGAGAAATATGAAGAACCAAGAGTTCTGAAAATACAGTTTAGCTGCACTGTTGATTTACTTATCACTTTATTACTGAAGTAAAGGGTTTAACCTGGAATGTTATTATTATTTAAAGAAAAAAACAAAATCTTAGCTGTTTAGTTATAAAAGGATGACAAGGAAAGTGTTGTTACACCATCCCATATCCAGTTCCCACAATATTAAACAGCAATTTTTTCTGATCAGTGTAAGTGGCACGACGAGACATAGAATTCAAGTATTAAGTGGTTAGTAGCATAAAATTCAAGTTCAATTATCAATTCAGTCAAGTTGTGTCAGTGGAAGATGGAAGAAGATTTCAGTGGACAATATGTAAAACATTGCCATCCCTTTGGTTTGTTTCACACATATTTCTACACCATTTAGCCTTATTTACCTATTAAAGGAAAAGTGATGAAAATCAAGCCTTCTCTTAAGCAATGGTCTAAAATTGGGCAAAGGCTGTCCCAGTGCTGCCGGCCAAGCTAACACCTTAAGCTCTTGCAGAAGTGTTACCATCACTGTAATATAATCATTAAACATTCTAACACTCTATTCAGCTCCCTAGAAGAGTGGAGCTTCCTATTTTAAGAAAACCCGTCCATTTAAATGTCATTAACTATCCAATTAGTACAGTCTGCTCCTTGCTAGCTGCAGAGTACTGGGATAATCTTTTAATTGTTAACCACTATTGAATAATTTTAGCAATTACGGTTTTATACAGTCTATGATAATTAAGACAGAATACCCCTCGAATCTGATCATTTTCTAATACTCAGTGACAAACAGAACGACGATCAATGGTAGAAAAAATACGCGTGTGACCAGGGGTAAGGCTAACACCGCAGGGCACCGTGTCCACCTGCAGCGCCCGCAGGAAGGCGCGCACCGCCCGGCGCACCCCGCTCACCGCATCCACCTGAAGGACCCGTTCCGGCCGCTGTGCAGCGGGTTCGGGGCTACCGGGCCGCTTCGCACCGCGCCTACGGGCTCCGCTCGCCACACTGCCTAAGCCGAGATAAACCATGATCGCCGCCGCTCCCCACGGCTCCACCTGCCGGGCGCCCGCACCCCGCAGCACCCGCTCGCTCGCTGCCTCCCCCGCGGCGCCGCCACCGGGGGCGGGCAAAGCCGCCCGGCGCCCCAAGGCGCATCTTCCGCGCAGCCGGGTGGAAGCATCGCATCCGTACCTCCTGAGCATCGGCAACTTTCTCTCCTTCCTAAGAGGAGGCGTGCCTCCGAGGGCTGCTGCCGGGCTCTCACAAGCAGCCCCATGGCACAGGCTACCCGCAAGGCAAGCCCCTGGAGGTGCTGGAAACAAAGCGGGATTACCTAAAAGGGCACAGGTCTGCTCGCGGCCGCCAAGAGCCCCACGCCGGCGGGAGAGGCGCCCTCCGCCCTCCCTCCGCAGGACGGTGCCTGTTGCACGGGCCCCGCGGGTTCCCTGCAGGGCAAAAAACAACTTCGCTCCTCCGGGCGCCCGCGCCGCGAACTCGCGTGGGGAGAGGGGCCCCGGGCTGCGGCCCCGAGCGGCAGCAGAGGCGAGCGGCTCGGACAAACACCCTCTCCAGACAAGGCTGAGCTGTGCTCTGCAGTGGGACCCCCCTTTCCCGCCCCACGCGGCTTCCCTCTGCGCAAAACCAATTAACCCCGAGCGCTCGCCCTCCCGCAAAAGGCAAGACAGGGGGTGCGGGAGCCGACAGGAGGCAAAGTTTGATAAATGAGCAGCTCCTGCAGTGACAGGTGACTACGGAGCGGAGGCACCCTCCGCGCCGCGCTGGGCAGAAGTGCGGCAAAGAAGCACTCACCTGTCCGTTGCCCTCCGGCAGACGCGGAGGGGAAGGTGGGCAGGCGGGGAACACAGCCCCGCGCTCCTCTGCCGTCCGTCGGCCCCAGCAGCAGGCAGGATGCCGGGCAGAGGGCCCGCAGAGCAGCGGGGCCGCCCCGGGCAGGCACCCGTCAGCGGAGCAGGTGAAGCGGGGCGGTCGCCGCCGCCGGCAAGCAACACGTTTGGCTCTGAACTTTGCAGCTCCAGTCACAAACAAACAAATAGAGCCCAAGAAGGACCTCTCCCATCCGATCCCAGCCTTCTCGGCAGCCGCTGCCTCTCTTATTGGTGCGGAGGTTATTTATTTATTTGATTTCTCCCCCCTCCTTCCCCTCCTCCCCTTCCACACACCCCCCCTTCCCTTTCACNGCTGCCGGGCGATAGCGGAGAGCGGGCAGGAGGTGCTCCCGGATGCCCCGTCCTCCGCACCGGGCAGCGGGGGCGGGAGGGCGATCCTGCTGGTCACCGCAGGGACAGGGCAGCCGGGCAGGGTATGACTGGTGATCGGGGAAGAGGGCAGCCGGCCTGTACCGGGCTGCTGCCGCGACGAGCCGGAGGGCCC
>VYZP01005634.1:23787-35450 GCA_013400635.1 Hypocryptadius cinnamomeus
CCGCGGTGCGGCAGCGGCGGCACCGGGAACGTGCGCCCGGCGGCCCCAGGCGGGAGCGGGGGCGCAGGAGAGGATGCCGCGCTCGCGGTGTGCGCATACTGGCAGAGCTGGGGTTGTAAGTGCCTCTGTATGTGTGTTTACGTACGTGTGTCTCTGGTAACGCTGCACGCAGCTTGCTTCAAGGAGACCCTAGACTCGCTAGCCGCAGTGTACTTTGTGTGCAGCGCTTTTTCGTCTTCCTCAAGCTTATGCGTGATCAGTGCAGTGCAAGCTTTATTTTGCCTGTGTCTTATAAGACGCTGAACCTTTGTTTGCTGGTTTGCTGCCCTTTTTCTACCCCGTCCCCTAAATCCACGTGCAACTCGAGCAACAGAGTAGGTCTCACCTGTCCATTCCTTAGGGCCAAGTACACCGCTCTGGTTATTGTAAGGAAAGGGAACATAAGTTAAAAGCTGGGAAGGTAAGATTCCATGAAGGATTCCTTTCACTGCTCCTGCAGTATCTGTCCTAGCTCAGTTTCTCGTTGCAGCTGACAGTGGAAAAAATATTACTGTCCCACAGTGGCTGTTTTTATACTGCTGTACACACACGTGACAGACAGAATATTGACATTCTTGTCTTCTCTTCCATCTCTCTCCTTTTAGAAGGTAGGGTTCAAATTAGATATGCCAGTGGAAGACAACAGAAGTGTAAAATCTGTGAAGTTGGTACAAACTCTTCAAAATACTTGGGAAGGGTATGTGGGGGGGTGTGTGTGTGTTAGCTGGTTGGTTGTTTTTTTCTGGTTAAAATTGCCACCCTGCTCTCCTGGCAGTAAACAGGCATTCTGGATGTTCTTTTTCACTTCCAGGGGAAAAAAAAAACCAAAAACCAAACCAAGAAACCATCACTACAATAAACAAACAAGGAAATAAAAAAAAGTGCTTAGAAAATAAACAGTTATTCAATAATATTACTGTGAAAGAAATCACAAATTATACCCCTATCTGTGTTCAGGTGACAAGAGATAGAGATGTAAAGATTGCTTTTAAGTCAGTCGATGAATTTATGTAGATTCGTCATTTCAAACAGACAGTATAAATCTTTCTTTGTGCTGCAACTCTGTAATTCTACCTTTGTCAACTGAAGACAATAAACTAGAAAGATTAATGTACATTTTGTCTTCAGTAGTAAGTGCTATTGTCAAATGGGGAGAACTTCTTATTCAAAGAATTGGATCAATAGTTGACTTTGTTTTGAAGCATTTATTTAAGAAGCTACTTAAAAAGAGTGAAGTTCATGTTCTTAACATCCTGAAATCTCTCAAAGGCAATTATTCTATTTGCCCATCTAGCGGTCACTGCCATGTAGCAACAAAAAGCATGAAAGCTAGATGTGGAAATCCCTTTGGGTTCAGACAGTGCTTTCTCAATGGAAGAAGAACAGTAGGAAATTAAGTGAAATGCACTTTAAAAAAATCTGTTTGAATATTTTAAACAGGCTGCTTTGAATAGGTGAAGTTTCATCTCTAACCAGTAAGCTTCAAGGTCAATGAAATGCAAATGACAGATGCGCTCTGTGCCTGAAAGAATGCCACCCACTTGAAGTAACGTTTAGTGAGAAGTATTTAAAAAGTTGACCACCTGTATTTGACCAGAAGTATTTAAAAAATTACCACCTGGTAATTTTAATCTGTAAACTCTGTGTTCAGCAAGTATTTGTTCAGAAGAGCGCAGAGTGTCTTTGACTGGAATAAACTACTACATTTTCAAAATATGGGAGGTTAATGAATATACTATTTTATTAATGAAGGGCCTGTAATGTCAGTTGTGCACATCAGTGAGAAGACAATGAGTGATGTCACTTAAATTTAGTCTGACACACTGTAATACACCATGTGAAATTTCAACTGTTACACAGATCTTAAAAAACAATCTCATTATATGTAAACCAAGACTCTATTTTTATAGAGATTCTAAGTAAAAGAAGCAGTATGTAAAGCCCATAACAAAATCGATCCTATACTAGCATATTATATCTGCTTCCATGGAAATTAATTCATTAGGTTGCTGGATATACCTTAAAAGAGATTTGATTTGACTAAGTCAATCTTAATAGTCAGTTTTGGTGGCTACTTAATATATTAACTGTTCACTGGAATTATTCAAGCAGAATATTTATTCTGTGTTCTGGAAACTAAAAAAATGTAAGATGGATAGGAATGAACAACTAAAGTTAAGAAAAGCAAGGACAAAGTTAAGCAAAGGAATAGGAACAGAAAGGAAAAAGGAAGACAAAGCTATAAAATTTTAGTTTCCTAAAATTTCATCTTGTGTTGTTTACTTGCCTTCATTGGCTTCTTTCATCACTTAAATCCCTGTGATCTCACACTTGGCATTTTGGAGTTTTAAAGGGCTTCAAATTGAGATTGCTAAAAAAAATAAATAAAAGCACCCCCCACTGTCACCCACACACACTGATACAGCCATAAAAGTAGCTTTCTTTATTTTCTCTTATAGTGGCCTGGGTTTTGATTGGACTCTTTAAATTGCACTTTTAAGGGTTTAAAGAGCTGCTAATATTGCATGTGGCTACTGATACATATCCCACGAAGTATGTTGTTTTTCAGAAGTCCATCTGACAATCTCAGCAGAAAATTAAATGTATGTGTTAATATTTTCAACCTGGTTAAATCTGACCAAGTTCTGGTTAAATATCAAGAGAGATAGCTAGTCAGTAAGAAGTTTCTACAAAACAAGTATTTTTTTGCCCTTGGCCATGTTATCTGTGTAGGAGGCTTTTTACAAAAAAAGATGGATTTTTCTTCCACATCTGAACAAACAAGTTTCCACTCCTTTTTCAATTTTTTTTTTTTTCAGGTAGGTGAAATGCTTTTGATCACAATTTATAAATATGGTAGGAAAAACTGTGAGTAAACTAGCGAGAATATATTGGGCAGTTTGAACTTTAAAATTGTGTCAAAAGGCACATGTTGTCATGTTACAAAGACTCAAGAATTCTACATAAGTGCATGTTAAATTTATGGATAGATAACATTTAATATGTTATGAAATCTTACTTAATTATTACAGTCTTACAAAGATTTAATGAATAGGTTTTTCAGCTAGCCAGAATTTGAAATATTTTACTACTATGTTCATTTCAAACTCAAGAAAAGGCATGAATTCTCCCTTTTTCGGATCAAATAATCAGTGCATGGTATTTACCTTACCCTGTACAAGGGTTACTAGAGAACTCAGTATTTAGACTGTTCTCCGGTTTATATAAACAAAGCTGAATATATAAGAGTGATCAGTGCTGTGGTAAAGTTTTATATTTTAAAGAAAATGGATGCCAATAAACAGGTATGTAATAGAGAAAAAACACCATATGACTGGATAAAAGAAATAAAATCTGTAGCCTTGTAAGAAAAGGCTGCTTTGTTGGAAGATGATGATTTGCTTCCCTGTGAATTAAACCTTTAAGTTGAGGTGATATGAATATATTTGTATAATGAGTTCAGGGTCTGACAACTTTTTGCTTTCCCTGTTTAGTTAGAGGAAAATTATTTCTTCTAAGGAGAAATTTAGCCAAAGGGTCAGGTCAATGGCTTTTAGGTAAAAAAGTGAAGCTGCCTTTGGTAGTGGGAATTGTCTGTTTCTGTTCTGGTGACTGTGAAGATCTTCAACTTCTGACCTCGTCACAGTCTACAACTTCCTAAAGGGGCACAGTGGAGAGGCAGGTGCTGATCTCTCTCTGTTGACAAGCAATAGGACATAAGCAAATTGAATGCAGCTGTGTCAGGAGAAGTTCAGGTTGGACATTAGGAAAAGGTTTTTTGCTGAGCCCATGGTCATCACTGGAAGAAGCTTCCCCAGGAAGTGGTCACAGCACCATCCATGTCAGAGTTCAAGGAGCATCTTAATGACGCTCGTAAACCATACGGTTTCAGTTTTAGTTTTACTTTAGGGAACAGGGAGTTGGACTTGATGATCCTGATGGATCCCTTCTAACTTGGTATATTCTATGATTCTATTCTATAAAAGATAGGGATATCACATGGGCCATTATTATTATTGTAACTCTAAAACAGGTATATCACCAGTGTCCGTCAGCAGCCAGGAAGAGCTTCTTATCTATGTCAGATGCACTGGCAAATTTTTGTGTACATCACAAAGGAACCTGAAAAGAGTACTTTTTTGTATTTTTTGAGGATGCTTGAATACCATTCACTGCAATATGTGGTAATTGTCATAATCCTCTGGCATTTGTCCAGAGGATAGTGCTGCCAAGGTCAGAGCTGGTTTTTTGAATCAAAAAAGCTTCCAAACTGGTGAATTTATAATCATGTTGATGAGTGGCCTACTGTTGCAAAACATGTCTGAAGTTGAAGCTGATATGCATTGCATTATAAATGTTCTGCTGATACTGTTTGGGGTAGCATAGAACCATGGAGTGGTTTCAGTTGGAATGGACATTAAAGACCATTCAATTCCATCCCCACCCCTGCCATGGGCAGGGATACCTTCCACTAGACCAGATTGCTCAAAGCCTTATCCAGTCTGGTCTTGAGCACTTTCGGGAATGAGACAGCTACAACTTGTATGGGTAACTTGTTCCAGTGCCTCATCATCCTCACAGTAAAGAATTTCTTCCTAATGTCTAATCTAAACCTGCCCTTTCTCTGTTTGAAGCCATTTGCTCTAAAACTATATGCCCTTGTAAAAAGTCCCTATCTCTCTCCCTTGCAAACCCTCTTCAGGTACTGGAAGGCTGTTATAAGGTCTCCCTGGAGCCTTCTCTTCTCCAGGCTGAACAACCCAAACTATCTCAGACTGTCCTCATGGGAGAGGCACTCGGTTCCTCTAATCATTCTGGTGGCCTCCTCGGGACTCACTCTGACAGGTCCATGTCTTTCTTATGTGGGATCCCAGAGAGCTGGATGCAGCATTCCAAGTGGTATCTCATGAGAGCAGAGTAGAGGGGCAGAATCCCCTCCCTCACTCTGCTGGCCATGCTGCTTTTGGTGCAGCCCAGGACACGTTTGGCTTTCTGAGCTGCAAGTGCACATTTGTCAGCTCATGTCAATCTTCTCATCCACCTACGCCCCCAAGTCCTTCTCCTCAGGGCTGTTCTCAATCCATTCCCTGCCCAGCCTGTATTCATGCCTGGGATTGCCCACACAGGCACACACACAGCCTTGCTCTTGGCTTTGCTGAACTTCATGAGGTTTGCACAGTCCAACGTGTGGAGCCTGTCCAGGTCCCCCTAGTGCATCCCTTCAACAACGCAGTGTCAACTGCATCACAGAGTTTGGTGTTGTCAGCAAACCTGCTGAGGATGCCCTCAATCCTACTGTCCTACGTGTCATTGGCAAAGGCATGTAAGGGTTCACACCCTATATATATAAGTATAGACACTGTTAAGCAGGGAACCTCAGAAGATTAGGGAATAGGGAGATAATTGAAAGTGAAAGACATATGTTACAATTTGAATATATATGTTCAAATATATATATAAAATGAATGCTGGCAGTTAACTGTGCTTAAATTTTCTTAGGAAGGAATTCAGTGAAGGAAATGAAAACATAGACAACACCTTTGACCCAAACTCTGTTTTTACCCTTGTTGTGCCAGATGTTGAGTTTTCAAGCAAATAATCATTATATGTTTGTCTATGCTTAAACTTCACCTTACATGGCCAACAGCTTTTTTACAGGGAGGGGTGTTGAGTGAGAGAGGTCTTTGATTTGGTCCAGTCTGTCTGCTGTTACATGGTGGTGGAATGTCTTCTACAACTCATACTGGAATTGCAACGTCCCTACTGAGTGCCTTACAAAACTACACTCACTTCAGAAAAAAAAAAACACTCCTAGAAAAAGTCATTAGCAAGGCTTCGAAGGATTATGAACGTGTGAAATCCAGAAGTTGCAATGGAAACTATCTGTCACTGGAATAGTGAGGGCTTATGTTAGCAAGCAAAATTTAAAGATGAAAGCTCATCTATAACAGAGGTGTCTGAAAGAGAACTTAAATATTAAAATTATTTGTCTGAAGTCATACATTTCACAACTGGAATTTTGATACAATGATAGATATTAGACATTTATAAATAGAAAAGAAAATGTTTGGATTTCTACCACATTTCAAATAGCTGTTATAATTTTTATTTTAGTTTATTTTGGTTATTTTTCTGAAATTAGTGTACCTGTTGGCTTCATATAAAGGGATGAAATCACACTTTTGTTACATTCAGCACTGTTGGATCTGAAACTAATGTTTTTCAGACATATGGTCTGTATTGCTCCACTGTGCGCAGACAAATAGCTGCTAAAATGAACTGTTTGCAGAATTATTTATATACACATGACCCATATATATATATATATATATAGTGAAGTTACTAGATTGCCACATAGAAGGACTGCATTCTATAATATTTTAATTGGGATATTCAAAGCAACTTTCTTTTTGAAATCATAGTAATCCCTTCCTTGGTCATGGACTGCCTAGTCTTCAAATATTTCTGCATGTGCTCATTTTCATTAACTGAAATTTGGTATATAGACAATTTGTTTATAGCTATGGGAAAAAAAAAAGATGGTTAGACTATTTCTCTTCTAAATCTAAAATATATGGTTTCTTTAATTTTTTAAAAATTCTTTTCTTTCATTCTTAAGAAAGATTGAATTGCTATTTGGGAATTAAATTTAGGAGATGTATAACTAGATACTCTATATGCATTCATTTAACTTTGGACTTTATTGGGCTAGATAAAGATGAATTAATCATTATAATAAAAGTTTGCAGTTACCATTGGATCAGTGTTTTGAAGTTGCTCATACTTACTGTTTGTAAAGAGTAGAAGGTCCTTAACATTAATGAATTCTTGAAAGAGGTTAATTTCTCAAAGTTAAACATGTTCTGAGTTATGTTCTTTGGAGATTAAGCGTAAATAGAATGAGATTGTGACTGAAAGGGAAATTAAAGAAGCTTAGTAGCCAGCCAAATAGCCACTGTACCATGACTGAGGAAAGCAGCTTCTAAAACCCCAATTTTATTGGGCAACAGTACAAGAACACCAGTTGGAAAAAACTCATATATAATATCACTGTGTAAAATGTAGGCAGGAAAATGTATTTGATTCGAAATAGAAGCTATGAAGTGGAGTGGATGTGAGACCAAGGAACAATCTCTGGCTTAGCTAAGGACATAGCATATACATTGAATTATATTAGGCAGGATGAAAAATTTATATATATATATAAATGATACCATTAAAATTGTAAGAAAACTAAATTGCTAGTAGTGACAGAAAAAAAGAAAGTGTTCAATATCTATTTCATTTCTGTTTCTGGAAAGAAGTAGGAGAGTGCATTGTACTTCATAATGATGGTGAAGTATTTTCCAAGCAATTAGTTTCTAAAGAAAGCATCAAGTGGTATTTTTATGACAAATTTTGAAAGCAGCTGATTCATATGAACTGAATTCTGAAATAGACATATACGGTATTCATTTTAGGGGAATCTTGGAATACTCTAGAAAGTCCTAGAAGCAGTGAATGTAATATTAACGCTTAAAAAAAAAAAAAAAAAAGAAAGAAAGAAACCCAAGCAACGTGACCTGTGTTGTAAAAGAGAAGTTAATAGAATGGCGAGGTGAGTTTCTATACATAACAGTTCAAAAGCTTTGAGTGCAGAGCATTACTGCTAGAATTCAAAGCAGAAGGTTTTTGGAAGATAAAGTCTTGTCAAACAAATGTGAGTTTTTCTTTGAGAATGTTAAAGTTTGTCTGATAAAAGTAAGTGCTTTTGTATGTCTGCCTCAATAGTTGTATGCTTAGAAATTAGATACATAAGCAGCACTTTCAAAACTGGGCTTGTACCCTTGAAAATATTTATTTTCAAAATAATTAAAAGGTCATAAAATAGATAAGTCACTATCACACATACACACAACACCACATTGGATTTAAAAGGTTTTTCTCTTTATTTGTTATATGTAGAAATAAGTAGTGGTTAGGAGAACAGAGATTAAATTGTTCAGATGTATAGTATAGATAAAAATGATAAAAGAATATTGTATCACCTCTTTATGCCCAGAGACTAAAATTAAGCCAAAAATTATAAAACTTATAGAAAAAAGCCCTGAGTGCTTGAAAACTGGAGAAAATGTCTAATTTTCATTCTGGTGAAGAAACACTTCATAGCCTTTCTGAAGACTGCCACTAAAACTCTTTACAGTGTAAATACAGTAGGTATTTTTCATTATGAGATCAACTATAGAACAAGCTGTGAGAAACAATGTTAAATTCATCACCCCTTCAGGTTCTCAAAGAAACTCTGAAACTGTTTTTTAATTAAGTGAAGACTATGCTGCTTTAACCAAATAAAACATTTAGATTTAAGTCTGAGGCAAATACAAGGGCCTATGATATGTCTGATTCTTTCTGTCCTTGAATCTCTGTTCCATGTGATTTTTAAATAAACAATTGTAATTGCTTTAAAATAAGTATGGGTGAGTCAGGTTTGTGGAACAACATGCTAACTCACATCATATAGCACCAAATTTGCATGTAACACACTTTTTCGTACTGATATATCTAAAACTAATGTTTACTCCTCATGCTCCCCTTTCACCTTCTGATATTCTCTTAACTATTTTTAAAAGTTTTTCGAAGATCCTAAACCTTATACATGTATAAAACTGGTCACAGTTATGTCCATATATTCTAATATTAAATTAAAATAGGTACTAAATATTCTAACATTGCATTAGAATGGATACTGAATTATTTTATAGATATGTTAAAGTTTTAAATTCAGAGGTAGTTATTGCATTTTTAAATTTTAGAGCAAGGGCTTGTATTAGACAATTCTATTTCCCTTTAAATAATGTGAAAGTAAAATATGCAGTATTAGATCAGATCATCCTCAGATTTTTTTTTCACTCACATTTTCCATCAGCAAGAAATATCATACTGGGTAGTTGCAAAGTAAGTTCCCCACAATGGCTATTTTTTATTCTGCTGATACCTCACGCTCACTAATGAACAGTGAAGGATGCCCAACAGCCATGTGTAAAATCATGGTTTGCTTTGCCTTATTTTTATTTCTTTCTTACTCTCATCAAGGTATCTCTGTCCTGCGTTTTCCAAATTTCTGTGTTTTGTCTCTTTCCAATTAACCATGGCTTAATCAATGACAAAACTCTTCCTTTTCTCTCATGGGTAGTCCCAGATTCTACTGTCAAAAACATTTTAAACCAAAAAATTGTTATTATATTTTTATATAATTTTTGCATCATATAATGTCAAAATATATATTTTAGCCCTCCTTAGTAGAAGATATTCCTGCTGCACTTTCAGTGTATAAATTAGGCAGAAATTACTAATTGGTTTTTAATGTTTTCCTATATCATAGACTTTTCATAAAGCAATCATTTTTGACTGCTGTTATTCATGATTTTGGGGTCATAGCTAGCCTAGGATAAGTCGACTTGCTACCCTGCAGCCTTTTTCATTTTCTCTTAACTATTGCATTAGAACTCACAGTTCAGCCAGATGACTCCAAGGCTCCAGCAGAATTTGTGAATAACTGGACCTAGACCTAATGAAGTACAGTTCTCAATTTATCTGTTTGTTCCAGTATTTTCGTCATGCTAATGTTCAGAAGATTTGGACATGATTTATTCCATCCTCTGGAGAAAAGTGACAAAATGAAGTCTTTACTTGTTTTTTTTCCATATTGTATTTTAAAATCCAGCCATTCCACCAGTCCTTTCTTAACTTTCCTTTGTCTTTCATTTACACTTTCAAGAATTGTTTATGTCTTTCGTCATATGTTTTTTTCATGGTCTGCTGTGGAGTCCTCCTAATTTACATCTTACATTTTAACCTGCCAGAAATTATGCTCCTTTCTACGGAAGAAAGATTGAATTATACAAAAGAAAGATTGTATCTGTCAATGACAGAGGAAAATACTATATTTATGGCGTATAACATATGGATCAGTAGATTTATTCATTGATTTATAGTACTTAAGTATTCTTAACAAAAATTCAATAACTTTCTAGACTTCCCTTAGAGTGAGGGAAGGAGGGGTATCTGGCTGGGGAACATCCTTTGTAATAAGACTTTTCCAGGAGACATCAGATGAACTTCTATTTCAAATTCCACTCACTGCATTAATTCAGCTCCACTTTGGGATTTTCTATAGAATGAAGAATAAAATTGTGGTAAATTCATCTCTAGTTGCATTCAGAACTAATATTTTCTATATAGAATCATTATGCAAAAATTTGTGAGGTACCTTGACAGATTGTGTACAAATCTAATCCTTCCATATTTGTCCATAGATCATATGAACTGACATTTTAAAGCTTTTTTGGAAGACTTTAAAAAAACAAAAAGGAAAAATATCTGACTCTAGCATACAAACCTTGTGTGATATTTGGTATTCCAATGGCAAATTGAATTTAAGGGAAGTCTGTTGTGGGGAGTGGCAACTGTAAGTCAGTAATATCATGTCTTTTCCTTATTTTTGGAG
Organism: Hypocryptadius cinnamomeus; assembly: GCA_013400635.1. Classification (NCBI taxonomy): domain Eukaryota; kingdom Metazoa; phylum Chordata; class Aves; order Passeriformes; family Zosteropidae; genus Hypocryptadius; species Hypocryptadius cinnamomeus. The sequence continues at coordinate 34,313 of VYZP01005634.1, forward strand.
TAAACATAATTTCTGTTTCATCTTCTCTTCATCATTCTCTTTATAGTCCTGTGCACAAAATTTTTTCGTTGAGGTGTTCTCCATCTGTAAGATAGTGCTTGATATACAGAAAAATAGGGACTAAAAAACATTTTAGTGAAGTTTAAAGGAAAGCAGAAATTCTGCTAGTAATTATATTGGTTTTAGAAAATATCAATATAATATTGTCCATACTTAATGATTATGCCTTGTAAACTTCAAAAAACTGTTAGGACCTGATATATTCTTTAGAATCAGGGAATATAAAGAATAAAATAGACTATATGGAATTGAATTAGTAAAATGCTTCAAATACATTATTTTAGACACAGATAATAATTTTCTGTCTTCACAGAAAAGTGCAAGAAAATGACAGTATTTATGTATATTATTTATGTGTAATTACTTGTATTGCCTTTTACAGTTCAAAACTTGTTTATACAAATTACATGTTCTGGCTACATACTAGCATTTTTCTGCTGGAATGATTGTACTCATACAAGTGTGAGGCATATTTAAGGTCTAAAATGTCTGTTTATATTTTTATATCTGTAGAAATGTTTATGTATATTTATAGTTCTTGCAATTTTTAGACTTTTTTTTCTTGCAAAGAACTTCAAATGAAAACAGAAAATTAATTAAGATGTACCTAAGCTTTTGTCTGGATCCAATGCCATTTTATTGCTACTGAAAACAGTCATATCAGATAAAAGTGTGTTAACATGGAAATAAATACTTCAGGTCTCTAAATTGAAATTACGTTTTCCAGTATCACTGCAAAAGCCACCAGACAAACATGTAATATTTAAATTGCAGAAGTGTCATGTGCATGGCATCCACAACATTGTTAGACTTTTCCCCTATAAATGTTCATACCAGCTGTTGAGATCAAGCTAGTCAAAGGTTTTGATCCTGGTACTTCTGTTTATTTGCATTATTCTACAGATCAGGCTCTGTGGTAATTCCTATATATAGTGCAATGAGAAATATTATAAAGAAATCATGGTAGTAATGGAAATAAAAGAGCTGGTTCAGATTTAGGACTATTTACAGAACTACTGTAGTTGTTCTACACCTAGTACTGCTATCAGATCAGGAGTTTATATATAAACTCTGAGAT
>VYZP01005637.1:338-20258 GCA_013400635.1 Hypocryptadius cinnamomeus
CAGACAGAAAACTGTAGCATGAAAATCTTTATTAACAACTGGGGAAAAGTAGTCCTTTGCCTTAGTGAGCTTCTGGCAGTTACTGAGGTTCCACAGTGCAATATTCATCTGCTTCCCAAGGAAACTGGCCAGATTATCCATGTGATTGTGGATCATACTGTGCCGGTTCTACTGATCTTACTGATCCTGAGGGTTAGGAAATACAGGATACTGCATGGATTTCCTCATTCCCAAAATGGGAATGTGTCCTTCCTGCTGGCCATGGGGTCTCTCTGTGATCAGAAAGGAGGGGTGGAACTTCCTTAGACAGGCACTTTGGGCTCAGAGGTAGCAGACAGGCACATCTAACTCTCTGGAAGAACCATGACATTTGCTGCCTTTCATGCCTGTAAGCATCCCTCCCTCTGTCCAGGCAGTCTTGTCTGTCTCTGATTTAGATGTGATCAAATCAACATCCTAATACCTAGCACTTTCCAAGGGAGGATTTCAGAGGGTTGTATTGATGGTGGCAGTGGGTATTCAGTTAATGTTCATGAAGAGAGATTTACATTGTACGGTGATCAGCAAGCAGCTCTGTAAGGATGTTAGATTGGATCACCCTGGTGGTCACTACATCTCCTTTGGCTCTGGTTTCCAGCACCCAAGCTGAATGATGAGACTAACCAATGCAGGGGCCCAACACATTTGTCAAAATTCTCTCAAAGTCCCGTTGTTTAACTCCATATGGAATTTAATTAATTAGTGGCTCTGAACATTATCCAGCAGCACACTGGCCTTTACTGGCCAGCCTCAGGCTTGGCTTGTGCCAGCTTTGCAGGCTCTGTCTCCCATATCCAGGTGGTGGCAGGGGATTGCAGGCAGTGCTGAACCTATGCACAAGTGAGGTGGAATTTTTTGGCAAACATTCTCCACTCTAAATTCATTCTGCCTCTTTTCCTTATTTCCCAGTCCAAAGTTGGGACATTTCACCTCTCTGTGAAATGACAGTCTGTTGTCTCATTTCCAGGTTGAACTAAAATAAGGGGAGCTGTACACCTTCAACTAGCGCTGTGTAACAGCACTACTCCCTGCCCTGTAGCAGGGAGGGGTTCTGCTGCTCCTGCTCACATGACACATCTTTCAGTAAAATGGTTCTGGGAAGAAAAAAGCTGTGCTTGAAAGAAGGAACTCGAGTGAGCAGAAAGTTTTCCATTTAAAGTTGGCAAATTGCTTGATAAAATGAATGAAACAGTGACCTGTGCATAACTCAGGGTGTAGAGTATGTGGTGTGACAGACTTCTTGTGACCTCTTCTCTGTCTTGCCACCCTTTGGGCAATAATATCACCAAGCTCTGGAAGAACACTGTAACTCCAGGTAAGCTCAAAGATAAGCTGAGAGGCTTTTGCCATTTAAACCTCTTTAGGGTCCTAATGCATTAACAGGAGATTTACATAGCACAAAAGTTACATAAACTGTCCTTTACAGAAAAGTTCTCTTTCATTTGAGTGCCAAAATTTTACTTCTCTCTGAAAGCTAAGGCATTGCATCAGCATTTAACACTATGGCTGCTGTTTCCCTTTTCCAGGGATCTGAAGCTGTGTTTTAGAAGATCAAATAATGTGTCTGTGTATAGTCTGCAAGTTTGCCTTTGTTAAAGAGTATTAAGGTATATAGAGTTTGATACTTTCTTTGGTTCAACATTAAACCAAGCATTTCTTCACTATTTAAAGCTGCCATTTTGACCTCTATCACTGTATTAGAAAGCAGCAGCCAGCTCAGCTATTTGCAGGAGTTGTTTGCCTTCTACGAACTCAGATTATCTGTTCCAGTAACACTCTATTATTGTACACTATTATAACCATTAACTAGTAACTCTTCAACACAATGAATCTCTGTATTCTGAAGAAACTAGAGCACTCAGTGGGTCCAGTGCCCATTACTCAAAGGATTTTGGACTAGGGTTTGTCCCTGAATCACAGAAAACATTAACCATCTGGAAACTAATCATGCAGTGTTCTCTTTAGTTACTGAGTCCTTGAAATAGCCACTGATTTTTCATAAGAAATAAAAGGTCTTTGCAATTTTCTCTCAGTTTTTTTCAGGACAATGGGTAAGTGGGCACTAATTACAGGCTTTAATGGCTGAAGAGTCTCATTAAAGAAGATCCATAAGGATGAACTGTCTAGGTTAGGAGACACAGTATTTTCACTTTTGGAGGAAGGCTAGGAAGGTCTGTGTTTGTGCTTAGCCTTCTCTGACTAGACAAAATCCTTGGCGTTTCTGAACTATGGGCTTGGCATGCTCTGCAGGTGGCCCAAAACCCCTGGTTCCTCCGTTATCTTCATAGGGAGGCAGTGGATGCCACCTGATCACATTTTACCAGTGAAAGCAGTGTGATAGTTCAAGGCCTGGAGGGGCAATGATATGTGTACATTTGAGTCTTATCTCAACAAATATTCACTAGGCATACAGAGAATGGACCTTGATGCAAGAGTGGGAAAGATTCCCAGATTCCAGGTTAGTTATTGTCGAATATCAGATTTATAAAGCAGAAGAATGACATTTCTACCTGTAAGAAATGCACCATTCATTTGTCCAGAAACTGAAGGATTGGTTGTCTCAAATGATGGATAATCTGAGCTACTGTGTTCCTGAACCTAAAAATGTTACTAACGAACATTAGTCATGAGGGTGACTAATGTTGTTGTTTGTGCCAATGTTTAGCCAGTCTGAAAAGATGTAGATTCAGTAAATGATCTCCAGACTTTGAGACTCTGCCCAGTTCTACATCCAAAGCTCACCAGCAAGAGGGAATCCTTTATGCCACTCTCAAGTAAGGAAATAATGGAGTGAAAGCATTAAAGTAATAAGACAAAAGCCTGGCTCTAGCCAGGGTACAGAAAAATATTCAGCTGATTTTGAAAGCTGGTCTCCTCCTCTCAGTTGCATTGCTACACTGCAAGATAATTCTTGCCTTAAATGGAGGGGACCATTTATAACATCCATAATTTAGAAAAATTCAGACATAAAGCATCATGTACAGTTCAGTAACATGACCTGAATCACTTGGAATTTCAGCTGTAAAACTCAGAATCTAAGACTGCAGACTGAACTTTTCTGATGAATTAGTTTTCCCCAATTAGAGATCTCATAGTTTGTGTTGTGAGCAGTTCAGATTGTTCCACTCATTACACTTTGTAGTTTTGTCAGCAGAACAATTTACTGCAGCCTGTCCATGTGTAGTGAATCTATAATGAATTGTGGAAATTTGCTGTAAAAGCCTGACCTTTTCCAAAGTTTGTTTCATGGTTTCCCATTACTTCTGTTCTCATACACTTCAATGGTCTAGGCAGAAAGAAGTAGTTTCAAATATTGTTAAAGAAGTTAACTTAAAAGTGTATCTAGACATGTGAAAACTCATCCTTACAAAGATATTATTTCCTTCTGCTTAAAGCAATGCTTTTATTACACTAAAAGAAAACTTTGGAGAACATAACAGGCTACTCATTAGGTTTTCATCAAGGCAATTAGAGTTCTTGCAAATACAAGAAGTGTTTAAAGTTGTCTGCTGGTCCGATATACACTGCACAGCATGTGGTCGCCATTAATGTGGCTTTCAAAAAGCTCAGAAATGTGGCTCCATTTTCTCATATATCCTGAAAGATGGTTTTTATTGCAACAGTTGTATTAATGAGATGCATTGGCAAGGTATTGTAAATTGAAAGATTAATTCTGAAGTAGGTAATTAACCTGGGAAGGGAATCCTCTGACATTAGCTTATACGGCCTCTGGTGGGCACAGGGTTGAACATCTCAGCTGGTGAAAGGATACTGTACTCTGGACATTTGTGATTTGATATAAAGCCTTATAAATCAAGGGAGAAGCTTTCCAGGCTTTGGATCACTCTTCTGATATCTAATTCAATATCAAGTCAAGCTGGATCAATTTCCTAAACAAAACCGCTGCTATTACCAGCTAACAAAGGAGCTTCTGTATTTTTTTAGGCAAGAAAAAGTGAGAAGCTTTATTTCAGAAGCCTTGAGATAATGTCTAATGTTCAAAGAATGAGAATGGGTATGCAGATACATCCTCTTAAGATTATTATGACCACAGTGTGTTAAAATTTTTATCACCACAGTATTCCTCGATTTACTGACAACATGGTCAGACAAGAAGCACAGATCCAGCCTCTTAAGTTACATAGTAACTGCAATGCATCCTTTGCTCTGAAGCTGATTTTAGCATATACGTTTACAAGATTTCATAAGGGATTAGAAATTTATCTCTTGGCCATTCTCTTCTTCCAAATAAAGGGATGGTCTTCAACTTTAGGATGCCCAGGCTGGACCATTTGTGCTTCTGACTGTCATGGGACATTTAGAAATCTGTGAAATCAGACCTTAATAAAGAAGCAGAAATTACAGAGCTAGTAATGGGACAAGAGATGTAGAAACCTGCAGTGCCATCTGCACTGAAGACCTTTGCTTTTTATAATGCATCTGTGTCAGTGCAACCCATTGAGGTTAATGAACCATTCCCTGGTGCTGTTGTTAATCTACTAACCTACAAGAGCAGTTTGCAGCATTGAAAGTCCTGTTTTGCCCCTAGGTAAAATCCATGTATACGAGAAGTTTGCTAGCACCACAAGTAGGCAAGAATGATGCTGTTTTGGTACAGGAGGCTGAGTCATCTCCTATTCTAAAACTTCCTGGTTTTAAAACACATTTTGTGTTTTAAACTTACAAAAATTGACCACTGAATAAGGAAGAAGAAAGCAAAAAGGAGCTCACCTTGTCTACTTACAGCATTACTTGATTTGAAGGCTAAACAAGCTATTGCTTGAATGTTACAATATTGTAATGAAATAAACCTATCAAATTGGGCATGAGTTGTATGCTTGTGTAGGGAGAGGGACAGATTCACTACTGAACTCACCTCTTGCTTCAGAGTTGCAGACTGAATTGTGATGAACCACAGTAGAAACAGTAGCAGGGGCAAAAACATGTGGGCAGAAATGTTGACCTTTATAGCATTTGGTGCACTCTGCCAAATCTATGCATAGGGGTGTTTTAATATTTACTTATCAAGGTAATATTTTATGTTCCCAAAATATGTTCATGATGGAGTTGCATTCTGTTAGATGTTATCTATGTAGATGTGAAGAGTTTCTGCCCTAAGAGATTTGTAAACCAATAATTCTAGTTATTCAGTTCAGTTTAAACAGAAGTTATTTAGTAAGCAAAGCCTTTGGAAGTCTGTTTCCTGCTTATATTCTGTAGTGACTTCTATATTTTCAGATATGTTGGGAAAGGAGTATCCTGAGCTCAAATAAACTACTGACCAGCTTGTCTGATAGCTGCTCAATGTATTTATTTCCCGGTGACCAAGGTTTGTTTCACCTGGGGCTGTAAGTTCAGGAGCTTGGCAGGCTGGTGCTTGTGTTCCTGTTAGCGGCTCCTCTAGATCACAAAGGGAACTCTTGTAGAAGCCAGACTGCATCATAATGTTTCACCCTTGCTATCCAAACCAGCAGCAAATTCATTTAGTTTAGAGCCAAGAAAGATCGTGCCTGTGGTGGGGAGTGGGAAATTGTTCTGTGAGTAATTTTAAATGGTCTTAGTGTCAGGGATTTTTTTCTTTTCTTTTAAATCCCACGGTCTTAGTTTTTGGGAAATTCTTTTTGCTATTTGATGTAATTTTTCCTTTACTGAACTTTATCATTATGTCTATACCAAAGACTACCTGGATGTGAAATCCTAAAGCACCTTTTCCTGCAGTTTATTTTCAAACAAACTACTAGAAAAAATAGATTTTTGAACAGATTTTATTATTGACACCTGAAACTATTAAAATCAGTACCAACTGCTCATGAGTTGGTCTTTATCTTTGTACAGAATATACTGCTAGGGCTTCTTTTCTTCTATGAACTAGTCGACATCTAAATTATTCAATTGCAGCATAGATTGTGTAGAAAAGTGTGTAAAACATTAGCAATGATCAAGGGACAACTTACTTGACTTCCAGTAAGAAGACATTTTGCTGCCAGATGTGTTCATAATCTTTGCAAATGTACTTTGGGAGCTTACTGAATATTGCTTGCTTTGGAATGACCTAACATTATGTTTTATGAACTCCTGAAACAGAGATTTCCTTTAACAAGACTTAGGGCCCATTACAGTAGAAGTAAAGTTCTATGAATTTACAACATGCAAGTTTTCCACCAAACTGGAGACGGCTCAGCTCCTGTCACAGAAATACTATTTGTCATACAAAGCTAAGCCAGCTCTGCTTTCATCTGTCCTTAATGCAGTGGAATTGTGATATGTTGGATCAGTATTGGTGAACTGGAACTATCGCTGTACGGTGGGTGGTTTGAACTCACTGGATTGGCAGTTGCTGCAGCCCCAGGGTGCAGCAGAATCCTTAAACATGTGACAGTCTTGTGTCTTTGGAATATTTCCCCTCAGGAAATATTTGGATGCTTTTTGTGAACAGGTGCTCTGCAGGAGTTTTGTTTCCAGTGTTACACCAAAGAATAAACACATCTTTTCTTTTTGAGGTATTTTGATGCTTCTGCATTTGTTCTTTAATAAAGCTAGAAAGTGTGGAGGAGACTGAAAGTTAAACAGACTGAGTATATAAACCTTTGTCTTTTGCCACACCGTAAAAATACCAGTTTCAAATCAAGTTACAAATGGTCCTTAAAACAAATTAATTCAAACGTGCTCTCTCAACCCTATTAAAGCTGTCATCTTCCCCGGGGTGGGGATAGGCACAAATCAAACACACGGATCACAATGACCCTGGTCATTGTGTGGGAGTTGAAAACTCATCTGATGAAGGGTTTGTGAATGACCTTTCGCTTTGTACCAGGCTGCATCGCACTCTCCAGTCAAATACCCATTTAATCCTTAATCTAGTGCAGGTGAAGTTGTTTACTCGCCCCGCGCTGCACGTGCGAGCCCTGAATTCCCGGCAGGAGCGAGCTGTGCCCCCGGAGATCCCCACTGGGCTGCAGGGAGCGGGAGCACCGCTGGAGGGCGAGCGGGGGAAGCGCTCCGCACCGGCACGGCCAAGGCGCTCCCCTGCTTTTCTTCCTGCCCTCGGCCCCCCATTAGATCTGCTGCCTTATGTGTGAAACCTGGGCTTGTTTCAGAACCTCTGAAGCAGTTTTTTTTTTGGTCCTTCTGACATTGACAGTATAAATTCTTCATGAAGTTCTTCTCTTGCTCAGCTTCTCAAAGAAGAGTCAATGAGTCACATTGAGTTGCTGAAGCATTCCTGGAATTATGCTTCTTAGACATTAGAAAATGTCAGAGCAATAACAACATTTCCCCTCGTGCTTTTGGAAGAATATGGAATATGAAGCCCATTAATTTAAATAATTCTGCTATTGGATAATTGTACTGGTCACGGGTTTTACTTTTTCCTTGATGCCACATGTTGTAAAGTTAAGTTGAAACAATAGGAAGACAAGAGGAAAAAAGTAGCATCGTATCTTGTGAACACCAGCAGTATCATTATCTTCTCTTTGTTTTCAGAAATAACCTAGTGAAAGGCTCTTTCAAAAGCTAAATGCCTTTGTTGAATCCATTCTCTGAATCTATTTACCAGCACAACAGACTTCAGCCTAAGAATCAACACAAAATCCTGAAGAACAAGGACAAATGGAACAAATGTTCTGCTGATCTTGTGCTATAATGTAGCACAACTTTTAGTTTGTGTATAGGCAAGAGATGAGGTTTTTGTGTTTATAAAGGTCAGGATTTTGGTACTCTCTGAAGTCCTGACTGATCTGATCAGTTTCTGTTCTGATCCATTTCTGTTCTGATCCCTTCATTTAGCACATATTAAAAAGTGATAAATCTGTATAATTTGCTTTAAAAGTAGTGGTACATTTTTAAAGCATTCTGAAATTATTTAGCTCATCAGTAAATCAACTGAATGACATTTCTACTTCTCTGTGCATTTTTTTCCTTGCAATTAAAGGACTTTATTTTATGTGACTTCTCTTCAGAGTTTGTACTTCAGTTGCTTTTTGACAACCTCTTAAGGCAGCAGTAGTCTGAGCCTTACATTTTCCATCAAACTTCTGACTACATTTGGAAAAACTAACTTTTACTAATGCTGACAGTAGAATCCATGTGTATTTTTCAGTTGGATATATTACCAGTCCCTGTAGAGGTGATATTTCAAATTCAAAGCCAGAGAAACTACACTGTCTACCTTATTTGTTCTTCTTTCACCCTAATCCACAGCGATGGTGAACAGATGCAACATGTTTCTTTTGATCAATGATTTCCTGTCCTCAAAGGACCTTGTGAAATTGCCTCTCCTTCCCATTTCCAGATGGTCATTCCGAGGTTCAGTTGAATTAGGTTTTGAAAACATTAAACATTATCTCATTCCATTCCCTGTGATTATGTTTTTATTACTTTTATGAGAAAGGCTTGCTGCACACTCTCTGATCTGAACACAGACAGTTTTTGTCTGGGACTTGGATGGCACCACATCCAAGTTGTCCATGAAATCTACCCAATACTTTTGCAGACAAATTAGTCATGGAAGTTCTAGAATTTATGAGAGTATTTTTTGCTCAGGGCAACTTTATCTTGCTGTATCTCTCAGGGTTTTCAATCCTTCCTGTCACAAACTAGTGGATACCTGTGTGCTGAAGCTTTAATGTTATTAGCAGTAGATATAAGACATACATTTTGGTGGTCCAATGGTTTGTTTTGCACACTGACTTGGAGAAAATGCTGGCAGCAATACTTAATAAATTTTTCATTGGTGAGAACTTCAGCAGCTATCAGTTTTCTATTTCTTGTCCACACAGTTTCCATAGAAAGTTTGAGATGTGGATCACAAGAATTGGCTTTGACAGGCCTCCTATTAATGTTTTCCAAACATGGAGAACTACAGAGGTTTTTCTTTCTCAAAATATTTCCATGGATCATGTTCTGATTAAAAATGTATGTATCCTATTATGTGCATGAGATGTCTCCCCTGAGATGTGAAACTTGTGACCTACTTTTAAAAAAGCCCTAGTGCAGTTTCCCAAGTTCTGCTGGACTCTCTTTCTCAGTATCTGCACCAATTTCCTGCATTATGCTGGAGTCCGCTTCGGACATGACCTGCTGCCCACAGTAACTCCTGCTGTCATCCATCTTTATGTTGGCAAACTTCCATTTTATGCCAACATTCCTGCAAGAACAACTGAAGAATGACACTGAATCATGTCAAGTCACCATAATTCTTCCTCAGTTAAAGAGATTTATTTTGATAACCTGGAGCTCTGGACTTCATGAAGCACCTGGATGGCTGGGCCCTTGTTCCTCTACCTTTGGTAGCTGGATGATTTCATTAATCTGATGCAGAGTTGAGCTCATTTATCTTATTCTTCCTTGTGTTCAGGGTTTGAATTGCTCTGTGCTACTTTTCACTCCCATTAAAATCTCTCCGTTATTTTGTCATCTGCTGCCAGAATATCAGAGGAAATGGATATTTGATCAGAGTAAACTGATAAATCTGATATAAATTATCAGAGTGGTTCTGGACACAGTGTGGTGCTGGCTTCTCCTGCCCTTATCTAGCAATGTGCATGCTAAAAGAGGTGCCTCTCTCCCTCCCTTCCATTAAAAGTGTGGAGTCTGCTTGCCTACCTGCCTGTCTCAATGCTCCAGTGACTGGATAGGTATTTCTGTAGGTGCAAATGAACCATATCAGCAGTACAGAAGAGTGGGAACGGGGCAAGAGGAAGCCTGAAGAGAGGTTTAATGGAATACAGGGAGACTAGGGAGAAAGGAGCAGTGAGGCTATAGGAAGGGTCCAAGGATGACTAAGCAGAGAGGTGTTATGTGAGAATATAATTGAAGAGGGAGGAGGATGAGGGGATAATCTGAAATGGGGAGAGTTTTTTGGTGAAAAAGGTGGCCAGAAGTAGGTGCAAATCATTATAAGAAGTGAGGGAAAGTAAAGATAGCTAGAAGATGGTGAAGTACAGAGAACACTGTAGTACATTGGGAAGAAGGATCTTCTTTGTGTCCTCTCCCTGGACAGGAAATGGTAGTGGAGGCCCTGTTACCTCAGCCAGCAAGAGGAAGAAGAGTGACCTTGTGTGCATGTGTAGACTTTAATCTTGGCTAAGATATCTTACTGTGGGGAAGTGGGGGACCTTTCATTTTAAAAGTTTACTACAAAAATCTGGTGTGATATGATGATTTTATGTTGATCAGAAATCGGCACCCACAGTCTGGTATACTTCATAGTCCTTGTAAGTTCTTGATGTGCATCTACAGGAGAAAGACATTTTCTGCTTCTGTACCCTTTATGAGTTTACTTTAAATTAAATTCACTAGGCTCTCCAAAGATCATTAAAGAGAGATTCTTCCATGCTTAACAGGGTCCCAAGTACATTATCACATTAGTTATGATCTTTTGATTAGACTTTGCCTTCAGTTCAACTACAAGCTCCATTGAGAAAAATTCCTGTAATTGAGTATGTTTTGATACTGAGAATACATTCTGTATTTTTGTATCTGCTTTTTGATAAAAGTTCTATGTGTACCTTAAAATTTAGTATCCCAAATTTAATAGAATAATAAAAAACCACAATGAACTTAGTTGATCACATCCACTCCAACACTCATGTTCTTGTAGATAATTATTTCAAGTAAAAGTTCTGTCAATTAAATGTAGAGGAGATAATAATTTGTCTTTTCATGATTAGTGCAGGCCTCATCACATTTGTGTTATTTAATATTTTAGCCACAGTAAAGTATTGTTTGAGTGTCCTGCTAGAAAAGAATTAATGTATTTGTGGAATAAGATGAAGATGGAGTGCTTGGAAATATTGACTTTTCTTACATATGCTTATAAATTATACATGTATGGAAAAATTAAGGAAATCTATTATGTCCAGCAGCCATGCCATAAAATGTTTTCCATCCCATCACCTGGAAAAAATGCTTTCAGTGTAACACACATTTTTAGAAAGTTTTAATTTTTCTATTCAAAACATTGGTTATTTGCAAAATAGCTATTATTAAATCCAGGTTAAATGCAGCTCTTAACATACATAGTCAAGATGTATGTAAACTTCACCCTTTAAATCCAGGGCTCGTATTTTTTTTCAGGAAATAGAATGTTATACTAGAGTTTTAAAAATTCTTAAATCAAATGGTTTAAGAGATTTTTTTTTTTTGCTTTTAGTAGCTTAACTTCAGAGAATTTCAGAAGAACTTACCAATAAGGATGCATTTGTTAATGTGGGAAAATAATATTATTCTGCTTAATGGATAAGAAACACCTGCACAGAGTAGTTTAGTTTTGAATTTGATGCGCAAAAGTGCTTGTATGTGTGTGAATCTGTAGCTCTTTCTAGATGCACCAAATAAGGGTTAATGTTATCTCTAGGCTAGAAACTGTTTATTAGCACTGCTATGCCACTGAGTCCAGCTCTATGTCTGATGAGTGAAAAGGGTATTAAAGCACTAACCTAAGATATTGAAGTAGTAAAATCCATTTGTGAAGATCATCATAGTGACACATACTTTTATTCCAAAATAACAGAAGCAAAACAATTCTGTGCAGTGTTGCAGCACGAATGTGTGGTCCTTAGATTGGTAGCCAGTTATCTCCCGCCACTATCTCCACTGTATGTTTTCAATCACATATTGCAGCTCTGATTCTGCTGGATTTCCACAGCTCCTTATCACAGCAGCCCTCCAAGCATGCTGCAGAACTCCAGATCTCTGCACATGTGGACAACCCAGTGAATGGGCCAGCAAAAGGAAACTTGAGGAATGCTTGGTAAATTGATTCAAGAAAGCAGACATTTCTAGGAGACAGATTTCAGATCGGTATTCAGGTCTGGTCTGTGGTAAGCAATGTCCATATATTTGCTTGAGCTGGAGGATGAGAAAGCATGTTTTGTGCATTGCTTAAGTTCTTGTTTTATTGCTTTCACAAAGATTATGCATAGTCAGAACCTTAGAACCCAGAAGTGTTTCTTATGTAAAGGTGCACACAATTTTGTCACATCTTGTTACCTAATAGTCCTATAAATTATCTGAGATATTATACAGATGTCCTAGGCTACAGAGGAACTGATTTTGGCATTTCCTAGAAATCAGGTGGAGGCATTTTATTATTGCTGGGAGTCACTAGAGACTGTGTGCTCCACACAAGAAGGTATTTCCTTGCAGGTAGTGAAGGAACAGAAGTTTTCTACCAGTACTGCACATGGCAAACCCTCTGGTTCATCCAGCTGACCCCATCCTTACCATGCTACTGACAGCATTGCTTCCTTCTGGGCCTCTGGTTTTGGAAGAGCGGGGCACAGGGCTATTGCCTGCTGTTGTTTGAGCAAAACCTAATAAACCAGGCCCTGCGTCTCCAAGGTGAGACTTAGCAGAGTGTCTGCCTGTGGCACAAAGTTTACTAATTAAAGACTTTTTGCAAGTAGCCAAGCTGACAGACAAGGTATTAGTAAAGTGCTGCTGTGTTGAACCATTCAGACTGAGTGACCAAATTTCCCCCAGGATGTGCAGAACAGGTTAGTGAGGACACACTGTATCTGACCACACAGCAGTAGTGCCAGAGCAGTATTCATTATTGGAAGGAAAAACGATGATGCATTTTTCCAGCACAGCACATGGTTAGATGAGACTGTGGCCTTTCACCCTGACATTCTCAGCAAAAGTTGCACTTTGTGTAAGTGACTCACAGGACATGCCAGCTTCGGTAGTTAGGAAACGTGTCTGTGCCCTCTGGCTTCATTAGAAACCAATAAGCAGAACAGTAAACACACAACGAGCTTTTGGCATTTTGGGTAAGGTTGCTTTTAAAATGTTCTTCTGTATTTGAAAGGAGGACATGACTCACTTAGCAGAGTTACATTATAAATGCTGGCTTGAAAGTGCCCCATAATAGTGCTTTTCATTGCAGGCTCTCTGCTCTCAGGGCTGGGAAGAGTACACCCTGCCACTCAGACCTGCTGTCCTTTTTTCCCTTGTTAAAGCAATGCTTTGATGCTGGCATGCAGACAGCTGCAAACTTAGTAGGGATAAACATCAGTTTCCTCTGATCAGATTCTTTGCCAGGGTCTTTGCATATCGGCTCTCAAAACACCCACAGGAAAGATCTCAGGAACAAACAGGAGCTGTAAGTTACAGTCGTCTGTAATTAGTAACAGTGTTATTGTCACTTTAGAGCGCAGCAATTAATTTGTCAAGGATGGAGAGAAGTTTTTTTGTTCAGTAATTGCATTAAATACAATTTAAAGATATAAAAATGCTATAAGATCAAAGTGAAGCTGTTTAATCAGACTCCTTTGTTGGCCAGTTTCTGGCAGTTTTTAGTTCCTGTTTAGGTTCTGTGATGCTGCAGACTGCAAACTCCTCTGGCATTCCATGTGGAGGAGTGAGACTCATTTTCACTTTGCCCTACCAATACATTTAAGGCTTAGATTTAGAGAGCTGGCACTTCAAATAGCCCCTAAATGACACTCAGTGGTCTTCACATTTGCAGTGGCATTTTCCTGCTCTGAAAATCTGTCCTTTCAAATTATCTTTGTCTTGTCAGATGACTTCACTGAATTTGTCTCATTAGGTTAATGGTTCTGAAAATTACTTTCAGTGACATGACTAGAGATTGTGACAGAAAGCAATGGGCAAACCAACCACAAAGAAGGATCAATATTACCATGCATTTGAGGTGAAGATTGCTAAGATCTGAAATTGAAACATGTGCTATTTACTGAAAATCCATGGTTATACTAGAGGTACCACAAAGAACAAAGCCAAGTGAGTTTTCCTTATCTAAAGTAAATCCAATACAATTAGCAAACTTAATTTTCATATTTCATTTAAATAGCCAATTACTGACTAGAAGCAACAAATTATTTCAGAAAAAGCACACAAGTAAATGTGTGTAATCTAACTGCAGAACCTAATGAAGTAAACAAAAAAGCACTAATCATAAATGATTAGCAATATGTCAACATTATGAATTAATTTTTAATAGCACAGGCAAGGTTTCCTGAGCAAAATTTCTTACATAAGATTTGTATTCCCAAACCATGATAATTTGTAACCAGATGCTCAGTGTTATTGATGATGATTTGAATAACTAGTAAGCCCTTTGGGGGAATATGGGAATAATACATTTAAGAAGAAAGGAATGATTTACAGTGTGCATGAAAAAGAAATTTTAGATTATTTCTCTTCTACTCTGCTCTTAAGAGGTTTTCTACTCAACTCAGCAAGGGGTTTTGTCAAAGGTTCAGCTATCACCAAACTAGTGTAACCATTCCCCCTGCAATTCAATACTGAAAGGCAAGAATTAATGTAATTTCTGATCTTCTGTGGTCTGTGTTCAGAACACCTCTAATGATAAGCACAGAGCATTGCTGCATGGAATGTTGTAGCAGTCAGAAAATTAGGAAAATATTTGGGATGTAAATATTTTTAAAAGTGTATCTCATCTTGTTCTACCTACATTGGAGGTAGATATTATGGATATGTTTGGTTTGGTTTAGTTTGAACAATAATTCCAGCAAGGGCTTGAAAAATTTCAATACCAGAGACCACACTAGTGAATTTTTTGCTTGAACAACCATGTTATTTTAAAGAGGATATTATAGATGTATTGATGTCTTTCATTGTCTGTTTGGCTGCAGAATCAAATTCTCTCTGTGAGTCCTGATAAAAAATCAGAACTGGTTTAGGTTGAAAGGGACCTTAGAGATTTTCCAGTTCCAAACTCCCTGCATGGGCAGGGACATCATCCACTAAATCAGGTCTGCAGGTCTTCAAGGCATATTGCAAGATAGCTTGAACAACTGTAGAGTATGGAACCTGGGTAAGGGCTGTACAAATGCAGGATGCTTGAGGAAGTGCCTGAAGGGACTATTGTGAGAGGGTTTGAATTAACCTAGTAGTTGAAGGGTTGTCTTCTCTTTGGCTCCTTTTCTGTTTGCTTGATCCAATTTTAAATAAAGTCTTTTTAATTTTTATATTAGTCTCTTTCTCTTATAACATGTAAGTAAGTGCTACAATGAGTTCCAAGGCCTCTGCAGTATATTAAAAATCTAGATAAAAGTGACAAACTGGCCTTACGTAAATATATCATCTTTACTGATTGCCTACATGAAACTGATTAAAAATCCCAGAATCCCCAAATGTGGTTTTGTGTCCCGAATAAAACCCTGAAATGAGAACCCAATAAGCAATTTCAAAGTTAGGCACAAAAACATGATATGTCTAGTATACATACAGTTTTGTTAGCTCCTTCATTTATTGAATTATCTGTTTGTACTACTGTATTTTGGTATTGTGGGCATGAACCTTCACAAAATATCTACAGCCTGATGTCCTTTTATATTAAAAAAAAATCCCACATTTAATATTTCAATTAGTTTAATTGTCCTTTCATTATCAGTAAGATGAAACAACATACACCTCTCTCTCTCCTAAATATATACATTCAAGGAGTGAGTTGCAAATTATGAGACACAAAATATATAAAATATCAAGGGGGGAAGCACTCTATAATGAAGAAGGTGTTAAAAAGTGTATAATTAATTCATAAAATGTTGTTGAAAACTCAGGTCTCCAGCGTTAGATTCTTTTTTGCCCTTGGTTTTCTAGTGGTGTTTTAGTTTCCAGGATTGGAATACAGCCTGGTGGAAATCAAAACCTGAATTTATTTAAGATTTCAATGAAAATTCTATTGGTAGAGTTGAATGAGAACATGGCCTGAAATATTGTTTGAAAAGAAATACTGGATAAAATTTCTCT
The DNA here is from genome assembly GCA_013400635.1 of Hypocryptadius cinnamomeus. Lineage (NCBI taxonomy): Eukaryota > Metazoa > Chordata > Aves > Passeriformes > Zosteropidae > Hypocryptadius > Hypocryptadius cinnamomeus. The sequence continues at coordinate 16,119 of VYZP01005637.1, forward strand.
TCCTTCTCTGAAGCAAATTGCTCGATTAGGTTATGTGTGGAGTAATACCAAGTGTGTTGAGAAGCTCAGAAAAGAGTAATTGATTCCAGCTGAGATTAATTCTGAGCTTCTGGCTTGCTTTAAGTGGTGATCTCAAAGTGAAACTCAAAGGTCTCATACCGTTGTGAAGCCAAAACTCAAAGGTCTCATACCATTGTGAAGCCAAAACATGAAATCTGTTTATCCAGACCTAGAAGAACTGAAACTGCTGCTTCTCGTACAGCTGTTTCACCCATCTTTCTGGTTTAGTGCCTTTGCTCATTGATAAACAGAAATGGAAACTGAATCTCCTTGGGCACTGTCTGTTTTCTCAACTGTCCCCTATAATGTCTCTCTACTGATTTACTTTGTTTCCTTAGGTTTTGACTGAACACCATGTGCAGAGATCAGTCAGGGAACAGGACAATATGTGGGGCAAGGTACTGGGTCAGCTGGGAGCTGGCCTGTTGTTGAGTGACCAGGGACAGCGCGCTGCCCCCTGGCACCATTCCTACCTGGAAGTGGGACTGCTAAGTAGACTGATGAAAGTCACTCCAGTCTGTCCTCAACCAGATGAAAGATTTTGACACTTAGTGTGTCACCTGCGAGCAGACTACCTGTTTTGTCGGCAGCTGGCAAAAGGGAAACACAGGCCCTCTAAACCTGTTTCTTGGTAAGCAAAGGGAAAGCTGCTTATGACTGACTTTATTTTCAAGAGTAGTCAGCTAGGCACTCTCACACTGCTGTTTTGGACATTTAGAAGCTCCACAGTGTTCTGCTGTTTCATTTAGTCTTGCTATTAACAAGTTTTATTGTGCTCTCTTGCTCAGTCCATGTTTACGGGAGGCATAAACTCTGCCTCGTGAACTTGTCCTTAAAGCCCTCCAGAAGGCAGTGTGGGCAGGGAGCACCAAAACCAGAGGTTTCTACATCACAGAGACTGACTGTAGCTAAGTACGCACTCTGGTCTTGCTGCCTCTTTTTTGGGAAGTGGGAACACACCAGGTATCTGTCAGAAAAATGCTGCAGCATTGGGCAGGAATCAATAGAACAACAAATATTGTGCTGGAGGCACTGAGCGTGATGTAACAAACATGTTTGTTGGGGAAATCTTCTGTTTCACATCTAGAAGAGTTATATATGAGGCAGCAAACTCTTTGTAGATTGAAAAATAATTTTATGATGAGGGAACTGCATGAAAATCAAGTGAATGGCAACTTGTGCTCATTAATGCACTTGCAGTACTTGGAATAACAATAATGATTATTAGTCTTCACCTGGCAAAATGCCAGCTTACATGCCTGCTTTTTTTTGTTTCAGGAAGTTATTAAATATATTGCTAAAAATAGTTCTCTAATGCTACTGCAAGTATGTCTTGTTTCACTCAAGAAAATGTTGCATTTCACTGAGTCAGTAGTACTCTAATATATGTCTTTATTCATAGTTTTCATCTAAATAATGTACATAGCCCATTATAAAGCTAAACTGATATGAAAAATGTGAGGTTGATCCATTCCCAAAGAGATACAGATGTTTTTGAGGTTAGACCCCAAAACGGCTTAGAAATTTGCAACAGTTTAAAGTAGGAAAATTGATCACATTAAGCTATCATAAAAAAAGCTGAAACTCATCGCTGAATGGTGACAGTTTGCTAATTAGCATTTACGTGATTAAAAGAAAATCCTTTTCTTTCCAATTGATTCCTCTAATGATAAAGAATGTATGAAGCAGAAACTCCTATCACCAGCAAAACTAGACTCCCTGAGGAAGTATTTAGGTGGTCATAACTTCCCATGGCATCATGTTTCTACAAGGTCAGAACAGCAAGACATCTTTGAGATGACATGTTGAATTGAGCTGTAAAAACATTTTGTTGTTGCTTAGGCATGAACTCTGTTCCATAAACAAAGATAAATTGTCTCAACTCTTGGCAGCAAGGAGGGGTTAGGGCTCCAGAAGGAGCTGGTGGGAACCCTGTGCCCAGGAGATCTCTCAGCGCTGGCTGGGCAGGAGGCCTGGCTTAGGCCACCTTCTTACTGCAGAGTAGCCCTACGTGTGTCATGGCAGGGCATTGCTCTTCCACAGCCTTGTGCGTTCATGTCTTGTAGCATCCACCACACTTCTTTGGTCACCCACCAGATTTAGGAGAGTTTTCCTGGCACACAGGAAAAGGTGAACTGTAGAAGAAAATAGTGAGAAATAGCCCCAAACTCCAAACCACCCATCAAGTCTTAAACAAAACAAAGCAAAATCCTTTGAAATTTTCTGCGAAGATTCTGTGGACAATGGCATTATTTGCACACATTTGTTTTTGCTGTTGGCCCAGATGAAAAGTAAACACCTGAGTTTGTGGCAGTTTTTATTTTATTTTTTAAAATATATTTTGGTGAATGAAAACACTTCTGGAATTTCTTAATATCAGTCAAAATATCCATGCAGCCCCTCTTACTGTGATTGTGGGTTTGTACAGGTATTTTTATCATACACAAAGACATTTTGCAAACAGGATATATATTGCTAAAGAGTTTTAATTAATTATTTATTGGCCAATCAATCGTCAGTGCAATGGAGAAGTTAGCGTGTGTTGCACTTTGGAACTGTCTCTTGCTCAGTTGCCATCTGCAAGTGCTCTGCTTTCTTTCCTTAGGGTTTTGTGTTGGTTCGCTATTTTTTTTCTCACATGCTTCAGTTGTTAACTCTTACTAATTATTATTCAATATTTACATCTCTCTCTATGTTTTCACCTTGGGTTTTTTGGGTTTTGTTTTTAAGCTTCAGCTCACGTACTTTGTAAAACCTGAACAACTATTTTACCAATAAAATTAAACTGAGGTCATACAGCCTGGCTCTGTCAAGCCATACTTGGGATAACAGATGGCTGAACCCTGGGGCCACAGGTTTCAGCTGCAGCAAGCTCTTTGTGGGTTTTGCAGAGCTGCCTGCACAGCAATAGCTGATGATTAATTTTATAGTCTTCTCTGTGATTTCATGCTTTTCCTGAACAAGATGCCCATTGGGACCTCTCTATTTTTTGATCTGGTTAGATCTGTAGCACAGAGTTATCCTTTGAGTCTGGTGTGCTCAGCAGTAGTTACACACTTCCAGAATGAAGAAATTCTAAAGCTTTTAGCTTTACAATGAGCCATATAAAAAAACACGATAAAGAAAAAAAAGTGTTGTTTGTTCTACTGAAGATAATCTTCCATCTTCAGAAAGTCATCCTGAGTTAGAGCTGGCTTTAACCAGGACTGGATCCAACTTGAGGGAAGGTATAGAGAAGACATAGATATTCTTCTCTTAGAGGTGCACAATGAAGGGACAAGATGCCCCATGGCAGAAAGCTGTAGCAAGGTAAATTTTACCTAGATATGCAGGAAAAAAATGTGCACACTATTTAAAGAGAGAGATAATGAAAATATTGTGATAGGTTACAAAGAGAGACTTCAGAATTATCCTCCTCAGAGCTTCCCAGAATGTGACTGTACAAGATCCCACAGAAACTAGCTGAGTATGGAGTTAGTTCAGCTTTGAGTAAGAATCTGGAAGAGAGCTCTCCATAGTTCCCTTCCACGTTAAATTTTTCCTATGATTCTGTGCTGATACATTATATACCTTACCTCAGAGTCTTTTCCTTTTTTTGTCCATGATGAGCTGTTGAGCAGGAACTTAAAAGACAGTACATAATTCATAATTCTTCACCAAATTGAGAAGGGCAAATAATCCAAAATAAAACTAGTCCTTCACACTGTCAGATTTCAAAGTGGTGGACTGATTTCAGCTTTTGAATCCTGCAGTCTTATTCAAGCAACTCACATATCTGTGCATATTCAAGTTCTTACAAATACTGGGAATGTAGAACTTGATTATCTAATTAAAGCTTCATTTCACTCTGATAAATTGCTGAATTTTTAAAGCCATCTGTGCTACAGAAACACAGATGCTAAATGACCGAAAAAAACCCTTTGTGTCCTAACTTTGATCTAAATCTTTAAAGTTCAAAATGCCTTCCTCAACCAGCACTTGACCACCCCAACTGTACCACTTCCTTTGTAAAGCTGGGCATGAGATGATTCTCAGTAGATGATTTGAAAATATGCTCTCCATGCACATGTTCACTGATGT